>JAOEGT010024337.1:0-10338 GCA_025447795.1 Speoplatyrhinus poulsoni
AAGTGCACGTCTGGAAACCGAGGGCGGGAGCACGCAGGCCCCGGTAACTGTGGGGGGGGGTGAGCCGCCCATCGGCGCCGCGGCCCAGACCGTTACAACAACAAGATTTCTCTATTGGGACATTGCTGTACCCATCTTTAGAATGTCAATTTTGCACATTAAATGTTAATTGTAGTAGTTTAAATTGATCTACATTATGTAGTGTAGATTTCTGATGTACTGTAAGGTGTAGTGAATGTTTCTGATCAAATATATTTTAAATATTTTGCAGGATACATAATCCTACCTGTATAAGGATCTGAACATATCGTATGCTACTGTACTCTACTGGCCCTTAATACTTGTAACTGTACAGTATTACTTTAATAAAATAGTTAGCTAAATTAGGAATTTATAGTGAACTACAGTAGCTAAGGCTTTTTTTAAATATACCCATTGAATTCTTTACTAGATGTACCGTCTTGTCATTCCATCTCTTAGGAGACAAAAGGCTTCGGATTTGGGCAAGACAATCTATCCACATTGTTTTGAAGGCTCTTTAATAAAGCAGCAGCAGTAAGGAGCTCCTGAGCTATGTTTCCTAATAGAGTAATACTACTGTATACAACCTTCTACAACAATACAGCATGCAGCTAAAGGATCAGCTTCCATCAAACACCTCTATTCACAGACAATGTAGTTGTCTGGGGTTTGACCCTGCCACACGGAAGTTTAAGGGTTTGTGCTCCGGAGTTAAAGGACTACCATTAAAGCATCCATGAGCAAGCTTTCCACAGCTCTGCCCAAGTGTACAATAAATACACATTATTCACAACACTCTCTCATACTCTCAAGCCAGTATGCTAACCCTGCTACCATTGATGGAACCTGGGAGAGTGTGAGAAAAGTTTTTTTTTAATGTAAGCTGGATATACAAAGCAGTGTGGGAGTCATTTTACAGTCACGTATTTGGTGCGGGCTAGACATCTCTACATAAAGCCCTTCTGCCAAACAAATAGCGAGCCGTGTTAGCGCATGTGTGTGTGGTGGTGGGGGGTACGCTGCCCAAACCTCAGCAGTGGGCATTCTTGACAGCTGCTTTCATCTCGTTATTATTCCTCCTTCACGCTCAAGGATTTTTTTGGGCTTTCTTAAGTATTTCTGTCCCTCTTGTCTCCCCGTACCTCCCCCGCAACCCCCCCGCACCACAACGCTGTCACCGCTCTCTGATTGGCTGTTGTGACAGAGCCGTCTCGGCGCTGTCAGGCTCTTCTAAAGCTGAGTTTAATTACTCCTTTTCATGGATGTGACACGCGTGCACGTGTACACACACACACACACACACACACACACACACACACAGATGCATGCGTATTGGTTCGCACATACAGAAATAACTAAATACAAAGACTCATAGAGTAGACGCACACACACGCACGCACACATACACACATACAAACATGCAAACAAAAGCTCAAAAATACACACTCCCATGACAGATACACACACACACAAATATGCGCACAAGCAGAAATACACTTGCACACATTTCTACACACTCACAAACACACTAATTAAACCATGAACTTGCACACTCTCCCTTTCACATGCACAAATGGTTTCTCGCACACACACACACCCAGAGATTGACACGCTCAGCGTTGTGCTCAGCAGTGTCTCGGCAGTAATTGTCAAACCAGCACGGCGATTGAACTCTCCGGCAGTCGGCCCACCTGACAGACGCAGCTAGCTGCTAGCCTCTTCCTGCAGGACAAAGCGGACCCCCAGATGTTTGTCACTTTCTGTTTCCTCAGCGATGAGGAACGTTTCTTCTTATTTTGAATGGGTGGGGGGGGGTGTATCTGCAGTAGTGAGGGGCTTCGACAGACACCTATCGATCTCACATACCCCCGCTGTGCCTAGCTCTGAACAGCCAGTTAAAGACATTGATATGAGGTTGGTCCTATCTGCTGGTTTGAAGAAAGAACTGACAGTTTGAACCTGCGGCCATGCTAGTAGCTATATCATGCATTGTGCAGCATGTCTTCAGCAACCCCCAATGCTTTCTCCATACAGTAGCTCCAGCCCTCTCAGAGCAATGTTATCATTGTTGTTATGTTTTGAAACCCTTCCCCCCTCCCACAGTGTTGAGTGGCAGGCACTCCTCTCTACCTCTCACCCTGCAACCACATGTTTTTCAACCATAGCGTATTACTGGATGGATGGGGGAATTATGGGGAGAAGACATGTCACCATTACATAAAGACGAGACATAAAACATAATGCGTGTGCCTGTGTGCGCTTTGTCCAATCACGTGTCTCTGATTTTCTTTTTTTAGTAGTCACAAGAATGATGGCAGAATGACTGAATAATGTTCCCTCTGTTTCTCCCGCTTCTTTGTCAACGTTATCTTCAACAGGCACTCTGCCCTACGACATCAAGATCGTAATAGCGGGAAACCACGAGTTGACATTCGACCAGGAGTTTATGGCTGACTTGATAAAGCAGGACTTTTACTACTTCCCCTCTGCATCGAAGCTGAAGCCGGAGAACTATGAGAACGTCCAATCACTGCTCACAAACTGCATCTACCTGCAGGACTCCGAAGTCACCGTGCGTGGATTCAGGATCTATGGCTCCCCCTGGTGAGTACAGCAGAATGCACACACATCTTGCGGTCTACTGGCAGACCCCCCCCACTATCTGACAAACGGAAAGGCCTTCTGCTATAAAGTATACAGTGTACATGCAAAACTGTATATGTCAAAAACACAAGATTGTTCTATTAGAACTACCTGCCCCAACCTGCTATGCTAGGTAGCTAATGCTAACCATGTAATTCTACTAAACTTTACCTAATTCCACTAAACTTTGTGTAATTCTACTAAACCTAACCCAAATCCCCTAAATGTAGCATAATTCTACTAAACCTAGCCTAATACATCTAAAACTAACGTAATTCTTAAAAATCTGTCTCCGATGTCTGAATAGAAAGTGAACCGGCCTGCTAATTATGCAGCAATGTGCTCATTATGCAAGAAGGTGCTTGTACAGTAGTATGTACAGTAGTACAATACAACCACATCATTCCACTTTGAATGGTGTGGTTGTATTGACATGGCTAATGGCGATTCTAGAGTTAATCATAACATCCAATATGTAATTACTGAAAGAACTAATCATGTACTGTATGTAGTTAACCTATAGCTATCTTACAAGCTGTAGCTATTAACCTTCTGCATTGAGCATTTAAACAATATATATATTAAGTTGATCCAAGGCTTTTGTTTACACTATTATGATGCTTATTATCAGAATTAATGTGATTATGATTAATATGATATTTTTCTGCCTGGTTGGTGAATGCCCATTTAGTTTATGTGGGTGTGTGGGCCACGATCTGCTGTGTATGTGTGTTTTAGTGGTCCCCATGGGCTGTGTGTGTGTGTATGTGTGTGTGCGCGTGCGTGTGCGTTGGGTAATCGGTTAGCTGTGATAGCCAGGTCCCCTGAGTTTATTGCTTAGGCCACCGCAGATAGTGCCTCAGGTGAACTCGCACACACACGCATACACACACACACACGCACGCACACACGCACACGCACGCACACACATGCACACACATGCACACACACACACACACAGTGGTGAGGAGGGAGGTTAGGGCAACAGAACAATGAGAGAAAAACGATGGTGTGTGCGTGTGTGTGTGCATGCACCATTTCTCTTCACTTTACCGGCTGGCCCTGGCTTGTGTAACGGCACATGAGATGGTATGTGTGTGTATGTGTGTGTGTGTGAGACAGCTGGAGGCTCTGTGTGTTTCCCCTCTCCTCTCCTCCTATCTCTCCTTCTCCCATCCCTCCATTGCCATCTTCCCTGTTCCTCTCCATCATCCTCTCTCTCCTTCTCTCTCTCTCTCTCTCTCGCTGGCTGTTACAGTCCTGTCGCCATGGCGATGCCAAGCCGGTGCTGGCTAGCGCTGGTGGTGGCGCTAGTTTATGGCCCATGGCCCACAAACACACACACACACACACACACACACACACACACGCACACCACCTGACAAAGTGACGTGCTCACAGACTTACGCCAGACAGTCAAACAGGAAATTAGGCAGACACACACACACACAGAGAGAGAGAGAGAGAGAGAGATAGAGGCAGTCATGTGGTAGGGATGCGCGAGGTGTGTAAATCTGTTTGATCCACACTTCTTGCCGCCCCCCCTCTTCCTTCCCCCCCCCATAGAGAAAGTGTGTGTGGGGGTGCACAGGAAGTATGCTGTTGACTGAAACACACAGACACAGACACACCCACACATGCAGACACACGTGCAGGCCTACCATGCTCAACACACCCCCTACTATCTCATCTGTCATGGGCCACCCTCTGTCATAGAGCTAAAGGGACAGTGGATGCACACAGCATTTGTGTGTGTGTGTGTGCGTGTTTTGTTTGTGTGAATCGGTATATCTGTACATTTGTGCGTGTGTGTGTGTGTGTTTACAGTATGTGACTGCATATGCCTGTGCATTTGTGTGTGTGTTTGTTTGTGTGAATCAGTATGTCTGTACATTTGTGTGTGTGTGTGTGTGTGTGTGTGACAGTATGTCTGTACAGAATGTGTGTCACATCACAGCCATTATGTGGTCCATAAACTTGCATGTGTTGAAGTCTTAGCTGTGCTTCTGTGTGTGTGTGTTTGGCTATAAATATTATGGCCATGGCATTTGAGTTGAATGAATGGATTTACACTGGCAGACTTGCATATACCTTTCCTGTAACACTATTCTTTGCATATATGATCATTTAATCCATTTCCATATAACAAGCAGATTTTCATCATAAAATAAAATGTTGGCATCAAATGAAAAAGATCCTGTGGGAACCAAAACACTGTTCCAATGCTGAGTTCTAAATGTACTAGAAATAAGTTTGATTCCCAAATTCTACATGTGCCTTCTCGTACAATTATACTGTAATAACTAATAAAATAATACAATTGGGGCTGCACGATTCTGGATAAAATGAAAATCACGATTTTCTTGCTTAGAATTGAGATCATGAAAGTAACAAAACATTATGAATCCTATCTTCCTGACAGGACTGGTACATCAACTTTGAACAGAAAGGGAATGCTACTATTTTTAACTTAAAATGCAACCGCTTCATACTTTACCAAATCCTTTAACTAGAACTAGAAAAAAACTCTTAGTCAAGTAACGCATTTGGCCACTCAAAACAAAAATACAAATATTGCAATAGCGCGCTATTAAATTACTTAAATTACTTACTTATTGTCTTACTTTAATATATTTATTAAAGCTTGGCCATTAAAGTCTGTTATTTGTAATGTTAACTTTTTTTAACAAACCACCAATAACAACTGTTTTATAACACTGTAACTTTATTTTCCCGTAAATGAACAGTAGATTACTAGCAGCAGAGACGCCAGTAGTTTACTGTTATTTTAGTGCGTGCCGACTGTCATTTATTTTTACAGGAAAATATAATGTTTTGGTTTACAGAATATGACAGTTGAATAACTGCATTTCACTGTAATTTCACGTTATATGCTGTATGATAACAGTATAATACTGTTTATTTGCAAAGAGTAATACAGTCTGTTATTTTTGCATTTAATTCAAATAAATCCCCACAAATGGGAAAAATAAAACAAATAAATAAGACAATACACATAAAATATTGCTTTACTATAGTTTATTATATAACCAATTCACAGCCACACCTCATAACCTATTTCTTTGGCTGAGAATCACATAAGTAAATTCACTGACGCTATGGTCCGTGTCACTGTAGTGAACGCACAGGGGAACCCATCAAGTGAATACCCCAAATAAAATATAGTGGGCTATAGCCCACTATATTGTTAGTGTTGTAGTACTCAAGACCGGTCTCCAGATCACTTTTTGAAGGTCTTGTCTCGGTCTCGGACCAAGAGGACCCGGGATTTTACTTCAAGACTGGTCAAGACCACAACTGCAGGAATTTAATTATTGCAGCCCGGTGCATGTCTAATCATAATTAATGTGATTAGAAGTAAAACCTCCCTTAAATTTCTAATGTTTTACTTTACGCTATGCGACTGGGGCGGCCGACTGGCCGCATCTGCTGCGCTACAGTAAGTGCATCGCTGTTTCTGTGTTTGTCAGAATGGGCCAAACTAATACTTTGAATATTGAGGGGAGACACGAGTGGCCCCTCCAATCTTGGACTGATCCTTGAAATGCTGGAATCTGATTGGCCCGAGAACAGTTTTCACACAGTCCAATCGAATGCAAGTGTATGAGATATTTTTTAAATTTTAGTTTCTTATCCAAATAAATCAAGTGCAGGGCAGGCAAATATACGTGTGTATAAAATGAGAAGACGAGCACTCCAAGCTTTGCTGTCAAATGTAAAAGACCTCATGAGTATAACATTACAGCATTAAAATAACTGCATCACAGTCTATCTTGCAAGTATTCTGCACATGTAAACTGTGCACTGGTAAACATTGAGAGAGGACTTGACTCTTGATTGGTATCAATCACCGATGACGAGTGCCTGTAAAACAAGAAATTAAACAAGCGATCTGAGCAAAATATGTTTTCACTGTAAAAACATAAAACAGAACAAAAGAAAAAACTAAAATGGAAAGGATGTAATAAAAATATAGTACTATAATAGTTGTATAAGTGATAGTAAATAAACATATGTAGTTGTAGTAATAGTAGTAGTTGTAAAGAAATATTATAAAAGAAGAAGAAACAAAAATATTTCAACTATTACTTGAGCAACGTCACACATTATTACTGAAAATAATCGTCTTCAAGGACTTGAATGAAAACTTAAAATACTACTATCATGGTGTTTTTTTCTACAGTGTTTCAAGGTGTTTCTATGGAGTTCTAGGATGAAGTTTAGTGTGCTGTTTTACTGGAGTATTGTAGTGAAGTGGTGCGTGAAGTAGTCCTCTAGAAGTAGTCCTCTAGGGCTGGGCGATATACCGGTATATATCGGTATATCGGAATTTTTTCTAAAAATATATAAAATTAGACAATATTGTTTATATCAATATAGTTATATTATGCATTTATTCATGACTTTTTCGATTTGTTCGTCTCTCCCTCCATACCTGCACTTAGTGCGTTCAGAGTGTCAAAGGGACGGAGACACCAGAGAAAGCTCATATGTCAATTAATGTCACTAAAAATAAAAAATTTCACATTTCCATCGGGTTTCCTGTTTTTTCTCTATGCCTGAAGGATTTAGCCCACTTTATAGAAAATACATATATATATTGTGTATCGGTACTCAACCTAAATATATCGGGATAATATTTTTGGTCCATATCTCCCAGCCCTAGCGTGAAGTATCGAGATCATAGAGACATGACACAGTGACCTACCTGAAGCAATTTCTTCAAACAGTGTGCCAACATGTGGATTGATACTGTATTAGCTGCCATCTTCTGAATAAACTCCCCGGTCCTCTTGTACTTTCATCTGTGGTCTTGCGCCCTCTCTCATTCCAGATTCATACCAGCAAACAAACAAAAAAAGAAAAAAAAAAAAAGATAAAAAAAAAAACAAATAACTTGTCACAAATAGGCCTACTGCAAATGGATAACTGTCACGTTGATCTGATGAGAGAAAATGTATAATGCTTAATCTTTGGAAAGAATAAATATAAATTGCAAACTGTGACAATCATTTTGAGGCCCATCTACAAGCCTACACAGTAAAAATGTTTTTAATCTTAATGTACCTTGTCTCTGCTTTGAGAGAATCTGTTCATTCCAGATCCCCTCCTTTTGAAAATTGTACCATTCCTTCCTGTATGTGGTTGAAGTAGTAGTCTCTGTAGTAGCACAAGTAAAGCAACAAAATAAAGATGATAGCTATATCTTTACATTGGCAAGTAACTTTATTAATGATTTTACTGACTTTAACTTCAATTTGAGAACATTTCTGTTCTGTTAAAGTACAGTAATATGCTAGCCTATATTTTGTAATCTATATTAGCCTAAATGATAAGATGACCTCAAATTTACTTTACAAAGGTCAGAAAAAGCACTACTTTGCTGTTAGCTAGCTAACGATGCTTGCGCTACAGAGCTAGCTTGGCTAATTTTAGCAACCTGACTTTATAAAACATCTGATATTTGTCAACAGTTAAACAATCATGCAGACAAAATACTGGACGCTATAACAAAATAGTGTGAAAAAAATATGTTACCTATTGTTGAACTTCATGTGGACTGCTCTACCGAAACTGTGTTGTCTAGTCAAGCTTAGTCATTTAATTGTCTCCAAAATTGAGCTGTTTTTCATTTTATTTATTTATTTATTTATTTATTTATTTATAGGAAGTAGTTTTCCTGTGGTTTTATCAGGGAGGTTGAGTCAATGGGATGGAATAGGGACATATACATGGTAGTGGGATGAGGGGCCAGATACATTATGTTTGAGAAACGTGTGTGTTTGTGTGCGTGCGTGTGCATGTCTGTGTGTGTGTGTGTGCGTGTGCGTGTGCGTGTGTGTGTGAGTGTGTGAGAGAGAGATAGAGAGATAGAGAGAGATGACAGTAATGGGTTAAATCTCTTTAGATATTCGTAATGATGGTCTCTGAGGACTTAAAGACAGGCAAGGGCGACAGACATGCGTGTTGTTCAGACACACACACACACTCACACACACACAAACACACACACAAGGATGAGAGACAAAGTAGAGTCTATTTGTTGTTAGGGGATTTGCGTCAGGCACTGGTGTATAGAGAGCGAAAAAAACTTTTTTCTTCTTTAAATGAAAACAGGAGGAACATATCGCTTCCCCAGCGCTCCACGCGGAATAATTAAACGCAGAGATGCAAAAGACTCCTTAATTAGATTTTTTAATTATTGAGGATTCACTTCTGCTTCTCTTAGTGGCCCAATTAAGAAAATCTCATCAAAAAACCTGAAGACATGAAGAGAGGAATTTCTTCTCTCCCACCACCCACTCCTCCCCTGCCCAATGTTCTCTTCTTGTTCTCCTACCTCCTCTCCTCCTCCTCCTCCTCCTCCTCCGCCTCCTCCTTTTTTTACTGTCACCGACAAAGAAAGAAATATTTACAGACTACCTGCTCTCTGTTTGATGGTTTGTACTCGCTGATGAGCGGGAAATGGAAGGGACTCTCGCCAGCTTTAATTAACTTGCCGAGTTAAACAGAGGTAGAACACAGCTGTGGTGCACAATACTTTTTCGACTTTAACGATAATGAGTCTAATGATGGCGTAGAAAACACAAAAGTAATTTGACCGTGTGCTTTTGAAGAGCCCCCCACATCCTGACTAGGTGTGGCAAGCAAGGCGTAGAATGATGCAGCATTCATTACTCAAGCTGCCCACAGGAAGCTTTTTCATTGTAATATGGAGGAATACCAAAAGCATTGAATAAGAAAATAATTGAATAATTATAGGATAGAGATTATAAAAGTAAGTTCATGTTTTATTAGAAAGGATATCAAGCTTTCTGTTGCAACAAATGCATGGAAATCAAAGCTCTGAAATTATTAGTATTTTTAAAAATGTGTTCAGTAAATTTGTTATTTGTCACATGTTGTTTTCTTTCAACGGCACCATGTTACCTTGAACACATGGCATGGTGATAGTGAATGGACAAGAAGATAACAAGGAGACAGTCCAGGAGTGACGTAAAACAACATGTGAAAATGCTACAATTGGATGCGGTTGTTGCTGCAGGCTCACGGGAGCTAGCTTTAGCGCCAAGGTTAGCCAAGTTTTTCCGGCCCCATTCACAAGGGCCCAGGCGCTAAATTAACATCTGATTCGCTCAGAGACTTGCAAACCCCTCCGAGTCCTGTTCTCTCTTCTGCTCTCACTCACGATATATCCCCAATGGACCTCAATAAATAAGGCTGCTATACTAAGCATTAATAAACAGCCACATGTCCTACTTTACCAATTGTCAAGTTCTCTTCATATACTTTTTTTTATTCCCTATTTGTCTCCTTTGTCTTTCATTTTTTTCACTCAGTCTTTTTCACGAATGCGGCTTGTCTGCAGCCAGGTAGCTGGAGAAAAAACTGTTATGGAGCGGGGAGAGGACATTTATTGTGTCGTTTCCCCTGAGAGATTTTCCCTTTAAATTACCTGTTAAAAGGCCTCCAGTGGCAAGACTTTCTCCCGCTGTGTACATGTGTGTGTGCGTGTATATGTGCGTGGTAGGCGTGCACGTGTGTGTGCGCGCGCGCGAGAGTGCCGTGCATTGGGGCATTTTCCTTCATTTCACACATGCCTACCCTCCCTGAGGCATGTGGCAAACACTAGATGCGGGGGGGGGGGGGGGG
>JAOEGT010024348.1:0-24950 GCA_025447795.1 Speoplatyrhinus poulsoni
AGCCATTCACAAACAGTTTCAATGTACGGCTCCCCAGATGGACTTGTGACAACAATTCCTCTGGCATGTCAGGTTAAACCAGAGGGGCGTAAGTGACAGTTCTCCAAATTCACAGGAGGGCCAAAGCAACATTTTTAAATTGACATTGCGCCTTTTTTCATCCATTTCATATAAATGCACGGGCCCATCTGATGTCGATATGAACAAAGCATTACATACAGTTTAAAAGAAATAACAATCTATGGTGATAACATAAAAATATAATATAATCCTTGCCGCATGCTATCCAAATATACATCACACAATGCCAAAAGGGCATAAATGCAATTACGCCCTTGGCTTAGTATGTTCAGTATTTAAATATTTTGGTTTTTAATGAATAACTCCAGTTTGATTAAGAATTCACATGTGCTCGGTTGGCAGTTAGGCAGAGCTCATCAAGAGCTTTAATTTGATACAGTATATACAGCAACCCCCCGTTTCACCCAACATGTTACTTACGCCCCTCGATATACAGTATATGATGCTATGTGCATTAGTAATGCGTTACAGAGTAGTTTGTATGTGTACATGTATGTGTCTTAATTCTGCCTACTGGTTACTACTAGCGCAGCAGATATAAATATGATGGATAACAAATGCAAATAATGTATTGTATATACAGTGTATGTGCATTAGTAGTGTGTATGTGTATCAGACTTCATTCTGCCTACTGCTACAGTACATTTACATAGATAATAAATACAAATACTGTAATAAATGCACTGACTATACTGTGCTGCAAAGTGGTATAGTGTTGTGTACAGTGATGCGCTACATAGAAGTATTGTATATGTGTCTTCATTTTGCATATTGGTACATTATATTTGTCCAGTAGATCGCCTATAAATAAGATAGATGATAAATATGGTGCCTTAGTGATGCGTTACAGAGTGGTTTATATGTGTATCAGTGTTTATCTTATGCATACATCATTAGATATAAGTAAGATAGATCAAAAATATTACCACGTAATGTAGCTCTCATAAATCATCTACACATTTCTGAATTATAAATCTTCCTGGCCATAACAGCCTGGGTTATAGCGAGTTCATGAATTGTGATTTTGAACACTAAATGAATAGAAATACCGTATTTACAAATAATAATAGCAGAGGTTAAAAGCACCTGCAGTGATTCACTGGTGAGTCGCACCAAAGCCAGCGTTCCCCAGACAGATCCGCGTGCTCGGTCACGTTGGCGGGAAGATTACAATCATCCTCAGGCTCCGCTCATTGCTAACAACATATTTAAATCCGGCCGACCAGACCGCGTCTTCGCACGCATATTGAATGACCCCCTGGAAAAACACAGTGGGTGCTTCAAGGGCCCTAAAAAAAAAGCCTCTTAGCTCTGGGACTCTTTCACCTTCCCCCCCCCCAAACCACGACATCCCCAGGCCACTGCCTGGGGATGAGAAAGAGCACGCTTATTCATCATGACGTCAAAATAGTTTTTTTTTTCCAGCATCTTGGAAGGAAACTATGGCTCTGTGTGACTGGAGTTATTTGGAGTTTGGAGAGGAGAAAATAAAAAAGTGGAATTACAAGACATGATGAATGGCGGTATGATAAGCAGGTCGGACGAACATGGCGGCTTTACTGCAACTAATACCGCTCATTTCAGATTAAATTACAACGCGCGAATGCAAAGCGACAGATTGCAGGAGCGTATGGACACATCTACTCACGCAGGAGAAGTTGAAACTAAAAGCCACTGGTAGTTTTCAGGAATTCGACAATAACAGTGTAAAGGGTTGAAAGTAGAGAGGAGAGCTGAGAATATATATGTTTAAATTAATTGGCTTCTGTGAATTAGACCTCAACTGAGATTTCCAGCTTTCCTGCTAAGAATTTCTTAATTGTACAAGGTTAGTTAAAACTAATATATTATAATGCATGCTGAACTAATTACCAACCGGCGTAATTTAATCACAAAAGCCACTCAGGGTCCCCAGTAGAATGCACTAGCAGATTAAACTGTTCATTCTAAGGAGATTTCACCACTAGTTTCATTGGAGCGCTTTTCCTTTCCATTTCTAAAAACGTATCCTTTTGTCCTGAAAGAGTAAGGTGGTCACACTCACGAACGGTATAATTTGTTGCTCGGCAGCAGCTGGGATTAAAGAAAACTTAAAAGTGCCACATTACGAAAATATCTGAGTGTTTAATTTGTGCTCCCATGTTAGCGCTAACGAGCCTTTGAATGATGAGGAACACACTTTTGATGGAAGTAATATTTTCAAATGAACCTCTGATGTTGTGCAACCATCTATGTAGTCTGCAGGTATACTTCCATGTTCCAGGCTACGTGCATTAACCTGACAAGACCAGCTATGTTTCTCTTACGACACATCCATCTGGGAAGCTGTCCATTGAAACGGTTTCAAGCGGGCAGGCTCTTTCAAAAACATTTTTTGTATTGTATGAACCTGTGAACCAGGGAGTCTGTTGTTATCCACCATTGCAGTGGAAAATCCTGGAGAAGAGTGGAAACACATGTTTCTTTGAGAAAATCCTTTGCTCTTCTAATACATTCTAATAAAACCGATGCTATACTGTATTATCTTTCGACTGGAGTTGTTTCCAGGTCGCCTACGTCACACCTAAACCACGGCCGTAGCTAAACTACGACGCCATTTGGCAACACTACATTTGGTTTTTGTTAACGCTGCAGCAGTAGTGCTGGCTTATAGTGCCATAAAGGGGAATATACCATTTACATTTACATAATTTGGCAGACGCCTTTATCCAAAGCCACCTACAGTAGTAGTAGAAGAGGTCATACAGCGGTTGTTATAGGCAACCAACATTCTGTTAGGACAATGACAGCAGAATGTCATCATCTTAACTATGTTGTACATTTACAACATACTTTATCTAATATACCAGGAAATAATTGCTAAAAGTATAAATACCAACAAAGTGCCAACATTCTAAGAACTTAACAAGGACAGATAGAATAAATTTGTTATTATTGTTATTATTATTATTAAAGGATAGAAGTTAAAAGAGCTTTTGTTAGTGGAGTGATAAGGGGTAGGGAGATCAGTGGCCGGGGTGATATAGCATCTCATAGTTCTCACTGGTATTAATGTAGGTTGCCAGCAGAAATTGTGCTTCAAATGTGACTCAGATCTATCGCATCTGCTTCGTAAATGGTGGTATACAACAGTTAGACCTCATGAATATTGATCAGGCGAACTTCAGTTTAATTTCACTGCGAGTCTGGGACCCATAAATGCAAAAGCGCTTGTCGCCCGTGTAGAAAAAAAAGCAGGCCAATCAGCGGCCAGCTTGCATTCTCCCCAAGATGACGACATCAGCGCAGACGTGGTACGCTCCGGTATCCAGCGGGCTCACTGATTTAAAACATTCTCTGAGAGAAGTTAGGTAGTCCAATCGTATGTTAGGAAGATTGATTGAAATGTATTGGCACCTCCTTTATGACCAACGCTTTTGAATTGAGGCTGATATTGAATATAGAAGACATTGGAGCGTCACTTAACCAGGCCAGCTGTGAGCTCTCCTCCACCACGTTGTGCTAACGCCATCTCTCCCCCCCCTCCCCCCGCCTGCGTTGCCACTAGCGACGGTGGTGCTGACGGGCCTGGAGCCCAACACGACGTACGAGGTCCGCGTGGCGGCCGTCAACGGGAAGGGCCAAGGGGAGTTCAGCCGCACGGAGAGCTTCCAGACGCTGCCCATCCGTGAGTGGTGCTCTGCCCCTCCTCTTCTGTTCCTCCTCTTCCTCTCCTTCTCCTCTTTGTCCTCCAACTCCACCCCCACCTCCTTCTCTACCTCCTTCTCCTCTTTCTCCTCCCTCTCCACACCCACCACTAACCCTTTTCTCATCTTTCTCCTCTTCTCTTCCTCCTCTTCCTCTTCTTCTCCTTTATCACCTCCTTCTCTACATCCTTCTCTTTCTCTTTCTCCTCCCCCTCCACCTTCTTCTCTACCTCCTTCTCTTCTTTGTCATCTTTCTCCTCTCCTCCACCTCCTTTTCGACCTCCTTCTCCTCCACCTCCCACCTCCTCCACCGTCGAACCGATGACAGAGGCGACCTGGGTGTGTTAGCGAGCACGTTTGTGCACATAAGGAATTAGACTTAAAGCAGCCTTTTTTCTCCTTATAAACTCAACTGGAGATGTAGATAACCCAAGGAATTTATTTTTTAAAGTATTGCTTCTCAGACTAGGAATATGTACCTCATTAATGTATTTCATTAAAATGTGTAAAGGCGTATGCAATATATTACAGAATATGTTCAACATAGAAGACATGAGCCAAATTGGTTCCAGGACGATGCAGTTGGAACAAAATACATATAGAGCAACTTCAACAAGGGCCCATTTCATTAGCACTTTTAGCACATTAGCACATTACAACATGTAAATAATAGATTATAGAGTCAAGTGCCTGTGTGTGAAAATCAACCCAATATATGGGGTCCTGAGTTCTGATTGGCTGAAGGCGGTCTAGTGGTTTGATTGACACCTATTAGCACCACCTCTATGACAAACCGGTTTCCAGACTGAAGAGCAGAGCAAGTCACGGTGCTGGCACCATCAAGATGTCCTCCTGGCCCAAAACAGGGCCCAGTGGTAAAGAGTGCCACTGCACAACAATAGACATAAAAATACAAACATAATATTTAAGAATTAGACCTTGAAGAGCCATAATTAATGTAGCAGCTAGTATTGGCTGTGAGCATATTTCTAAATCATTTAAAATCGCTACTGTGGCGTTATCCAGAAACTCCAATATACTCTGCATGTATTGGGATATTAAAGCCACCCAACATTTCACTGATATGAAATCATTGGGTTTCTTAGAATGGCCCTGTCAAATTTGTGCAGGCAATGCAAAATCTCTGCGTTAAAATAATTTAGTTTTGTTTCTGCCATAGAAAGATTGCAGCAATTTCACCCAGGGCCATACAAGATATTTTTTCCCCCATGACTAAAGTTATGTGCTATCGTTCAGCAAGTCAAAATAAAGTAATTAGCAAAAATACAGCAAAATACTGTGAATATTCCCATTAGCTACAGCCAGGCCCTCTGGTTATACATTTAAACTCATCAACTATGGCCACAAACCTCTCTGAAGAACTGAATCACTGTGCACACACACACACACACCTTCTGACACTTTGGGATAGCGAGAGCACACACATACACATACAATACAATACATGCATGAGCACCCACAGAGACAAATACTGTATAAGGCCTTTTACAACATGTTATACACACACACACACACATATACATATGAGTTAATTATGTATGCACATGTGGAGAGACACAACCCATAACCACTCCACACACACACACATGACCAGCCACACGTTGCTATCGCTAGCAGAACTCCGCTAACCGGCACTTGTGCCGCAGGGGAACCCAGCCCGCCAGCGGTCCACGGTCAGCGGGGGATGGGCAAGGCCTACCGGCTGGGCCTGGTCAAGCAGGACGACGGGGGCATGCCCATTGTGGAGTACATTGTCAAGTACAAGACAGTGAGTAACCGCTTTTTATTCATGCGTTCCTTTATTTTTTTTTCTACACACACTTGTGGAATATTTAGTCTTTTTTTTTTTCCGGAAAATCTCAAATCTGGGTCTCATGATGTGCATCAGGCCCCGCTAGTGGGCGTTGTCCTTTGAAGAAACTTCATACAATGTTTTCAAAATGAATACAGCAGCAACAACATTAATATAGCAGCAACAACTATTTTCAATGTAAACATATAACGAGAATGACATCACACTCCCTATCTGTGTGTGTGTTTGAGATGCTGGTATGACATCTAGTGGCAGAAAGTCATATAGACACGCTTTAAAAGATGTATTACTAATATACGGGTGATGAATGCTACAATATGCCTAATGATACCACGGCCGTGAATCTAGCTCTGAACGTAGATACAGTATTGAGCACTCTGGACAACTGCTCAGTATTGTGTGGATCCGAAAGGTCCAAACTAGCCAGTCAGTTTTTGACCAGGTGTGATGTCATATCTGGATTGTAAGACTCCAAGACAGAATATCAAGATAGGGTTAAAAATAGATGTTAAAGATCAAAATAAAAGTGAAACAGCCGGAAGGGAACCATATTCACTTTGTAAATATGGTCTGGCCACGCTTCATAACACTTCCAGCCTACCTCTGGTTAATTTTGAAACCGTTGGACAGCGCTGAACCAATCGGCGTTGCTACAAATGTCTTGGTCGCCTCGCCTAGCTCTACCGCCGTTTAGAAACATGCTGGACTTAAACGTCATCGCACTTCCCTGCCCTGATGGGTCCGCCAGCAGGGTGGCGGTGCGAACGCTAACGAGAAACAGCGTTTCCACACTATAATCTCAGCGAAAGGAAATTCCGGTCGAGAGCAATCTGTCCCCGGTAGCTAGTCCCCGGTAGCATTGATTTTCCATGGCCCAACCCTGGTGTGGTGTTAACTGACCAACCCCCCCCCCCCCCCCCCCCTTCCATCCCCACAATACTCTTCCAGCTGTTGGCGAAAACATCTGTGTATATTCTGCGGAGATAACAACTCACTTATCCGCATGCATAAACACTTGGCCACCGTTATTATGTTTCACAGCTTCCACAGTTCCACAGACGAATATATAAGATGGTGTCTAGTGACAGTGGCAAAATGACATGCATTATGCAGAACTCAATAGGTGCTCCCACACTGATTGGTGTAGAAGTGACTGGCCCAGCGCATATATACATATGGACTCTGATTGCCTTATTTTGATTTCAGCGGTCCGAAGACGGCACCGTTGAATCGGTGCACCCAGCTCTGCAGTCAGAACAGGTGATATCATCACCCAATACACACTGTGGTGCCAGATTTGCCTGTTTCTTACCTCCATCTTACGGCTGAGAATGCTCAAGATGGCGTCTTTACGGCCGCAAGGCCACAACAGAGCCAGCAAGTGTTTTATGTGCCGCCGCAAACCCTTCTGGGATCATACATGTAAACATACGTAATAAACACATAGATTAATAAAGTGGATATACTGTATGTTATTATTATTATTATACCTTTATTTAACCAGGAAAGATTTATTGAGATTAAGAATCACATTTACAAAAGCGTCCTGGCCAAGACAGTAGACACCAGCAGTTTCAAAACATAAAAACACATTTACAATGAGAGTATTAATAACAATTATACAGCAGTAAGTGTCACAGTCGTCAGCATCATGGATTTAAGACAGTGATATAATTTAAAACATATACATCTAGACGTGCCTATATCCAAGTCAGACAGTAAGACTTTAAAAGCATTAAGTGAGACCAACTCTCACTAAGATTTAAATATGTGACTTTCATATGGATATGCGATTGCTTCTGTGGTGGTGAAGTCGGTGTTGAGCACACCATCCTGTAACTTGTATGTACTGTGTGTAAACAACCTGTTTTCTCACTATTGCACTGGGTGCACCGGTCTGCACCGTACAGACATGGGGAATCCAGGCGAGAGTCCGTAGTGGGTCTGAACCCTGAGAAACACCGCAGCGTTGGTTCAGTCGCTTACTGTACTGTACCAGCTTTGGGTGGAGTACCTTCGTTGCTGGAACTGTTGAAATCGCCAGCTCAGTCTACTACTGTACACGTCTAATAACATTCTTAAATGAAGACGGTGGTAGGTTACTGTCATGGCCGCTGGCAGACTAGAGCTGAACAATGTTAGTGGACAATTGAATGATACAGGGCAGCCAATGAACCAAATGGACCTTTTAATAATAACAATAATTATCATCATTTTGGAAGTTGCAGTACATTTGGTCTCGCAGCGCTCACACACACACACCTTTGTGTATCCTAATACAAAAGGCAAGTTAGAGTCAAATGTTTTTTCTTTTTTCATTTTCTCTTTTTTTTTTTTTTGGTGACATTTGGATTCTGTGTAGTTTTTTGTTCACCGCGCATGCATGTGAGTCACTGGTTTGATTTGTTCCGACTGAGCGGTTGTGAGGAGCTGCGTGGGAGGCACGTTTCTTAATACGCTGCGCTGAAACCTTTCTCCATTCCTTTCTCTTCTATTCTGTTCCTTTCCACTGCTCTATTTGATCTCAGCATGTGAACAAAAACACGATGTTCTGTCTGTCCAGACAAGGCAGCAGGCCAAAATGGCTCCCTAATAGAAAACACCAAACACAGTCCACGTAACTGTGGGTTTTAGGTTGAAAATATATCTCTGCACTAATGTGTGAGTTAGCACTTTGGTTGTTTACACACAAAAAACACACATTTCCAACTGCTGTTTTATAATGGTAAAGTAGGAGGTAAGCAACTAGACCAGTGGATAACAGTGGCCATATAGGCTGTCTCTTAGTCATTATTACATATTGAACATTGTGACATAAACCCCATGGCGATAAACTGAACCAACAAAAGTTTTGTTTTTAATTTAATATAAACATTGACTGACACTAGCCATTTTACAGTAAGACACGGATCTGAAACTGTGATTTTAGGCCCCATGAACGTCACCTAGAGTGAGTTCACGTTATCAAAGATGTAGTCAGCAGTTGTAAGCTAATTACCTCCCCCGCGGTCCACCGGCGGCCTGGTCTGTGTTCGCGCTGGACAAACCACGGCTCTGTGAATGTGAACACAAAACAACGCGGTGCACACCGCACCGCACAACGCCGTCTCGGCGGTGTGTCTCCAACGCGAGAGGGACCGATGAGAGAGGTGGTGTCGTTTTTTATTTGAGTTCAAATATCAACATTCGTTCTCCAGCATAGCTGACTCCACCTTTTAAAGGAGGAGAGCAAAGGCAGGCTTGAAGGAAACGGGTGAACTCCAGTGAAGTTGAGTCTCTGTAAAACATGGAGGATTAGCCTTGTCCCGCGCCTGTTAAGAAACCTCGTGGGTGTGTTGACGGCGGCCCTTATACCTCCGATTCCAATAAATCCCACAATCCCTGAGATGCAACACAAAAGGTTAAGCCGTTGTTTATTGAGCGCAGCCACTTCCTTACCGCCGCCTTCTTTTGATGTTTCACAGACAGAAATGAAATGTAGCGCATCGGAGATTAAATTAGGTTTAGGTTCCCGGGAGATGTTGCCATGTACTGTAGTTACTGTATGGTATATTGTGCAGCACAACACATGGCTAATGTTGTAACTGTTTTTGCAATATGGAAGGTCCACTGACCTTGGGATAACAGGTGTATGTCCAGTATATACTGTATATCTGGTACCTTTCCTGGTTTGACTGTGTTACTGGTCCACCCACACACACGCTGTTCAATAATGCTACTATCAATTAGCATAATTACTTGTGGCTAACAGTCAACCGCCACTATTTTATGTTCATATTACTTCAAATCATTTAATGTATGTACACAGTATATGTTTGTGCTAATATAGCAGACACTTTTTCCCAAATGACCTTAGAATGAGTACAGTTACAACTATTCAAACATTAGACATCTTGCTTTAGAATGCTTAAAGGCAGATCACTTCCGGAACATTCCAGTTGGGAGCAGCAACACCCAGATCAACATTTTACTTTATACCTTGTGTATTGTCTTTATGGGATTCACCGTGCTGTTAGCTTTTATCTGCATATAATCTCTATAAACAGATATCTGCATATGAATGCGGAATCCGTAGGCAATGGCACATTATGTTGGTACCGGAAGCGTCCTGGACTCCATTTGTATTTTGGCAACGATTCAGATTTTGTTAGCGTTTTAAAATGTTTATATGTATTCATATTAAGATTATTTATTAAGATATCAGTTTATGAAATTAGCCAAACTTAATTCTGGAGTCTGAAGTTTGGAGTCTGAACAGTCTGAAGAAAGAGGAAGTCTTTATCCATTATCAGTATATCCGTTATCAGGATATTCGGGCCAAGACTTCCTCTTCCGTCCGCTGGCTACACCAGAACCCCAGAATACTGGCCCTTGCCCCAAGAGGCTAAATCATCGTCGGACACAACAAGCCAACGATGGGCTCTAAGGAAACTCTGCGCCTGACTGGCAGTCTGTCTGCGTATGCCGTTTGTCTCCCCCTACAGGACAAGGAGGAGCGGTGGATGACCAAGCTGGTACCGGGCGCCAACGACTTTGCCCTACTGCAGCCGCTGCAGTGGAACACACGCTACGAGGTGGAGATCACAGCGCGCAACGTCAAGGGCCTCTCCGAGCCCACCTTCTACCAGTTCTTCATGCCCCAGAAGCCCGACATCACAGGTAAACAACAGAGACCGATAATAATAACAGAGACCGTTAATGACAGAGACCATTATTAATAACAGAGACCATTAATAATAACAGAGACCGTTAATGACAGAGACCATTAATAATATGAGACCGTTAATAACTGAGATCGTTAATAATATGAGACCGTTAATAACTGAGGCCGTTAATAATAACAGACCGTTAATAACAGAGAACATTAATAATAACAGACCGTTAATAACAGACTGTTAATAATAACAGACCGTTAATAACAGAGACCATTAATAATAACAGACCATTAATAACAGACCGATAATGACACAGAACGTCAGGTTTTGGCCACTCCCCTTTAGGAGACCCGTGGGTAGGTCCAGTGTCTTTTGATTCAAATGGGATCGATCGATTATTTCTCCTCATAGCCACCGAACCCATTTCTCACAAGCCACATATCTTCTACAACCTGCTTTCCTCCAACGAGGCTAGGTGACCACACCCAAGGAACCATCTTGAACCATTCCATGCCATTGAGGAAGCATGTACTGTGATGTGGGATCTTTGTATTCTAGTATCTTTGGTCCTAAAACCTTGGTTCATGCATCTCTCCCCTCCCGTCTTATAGTAACTGTGTTCTGTGCCGATGTGCTGTGCTGCGAATTACAATGCGTGGGCCGAGGGGTTTCTGTGGAAAGCTAATTTCCTTCTGGGTGGAACGCTAACAGGCGGACCCCGCATGAGCCAGAACACACACACGCACACGCGCACGCACACATCCGTCCTGTTCATGCCGTTAATCGGAGATCCATCTATGTTGTTTATCAGAATGGTTTGGGTCTACAAGGCTGTCTGTCTGTCTGCCCCCTCGCTTTCTCCCTCTCTCTCTCTCTCTCTCTCTCTCTCTCTCTCTCGCTCTCTGCGGTACATTAAGCATGACACGCGAAGACACACACACAGAGAGAGAGATGGGGGGCGGAGTAGAGAGAGATAGAGAGAGAGCGAGAGAGAGAGAGAGAGAGCAAGCGGCTCGGGTGCCTTTTCCACTCCCAAGCCCGCCAGGACACTTATTGTGTGTGACGTGCGCTCGCACGTGCACAAACCGCGGAGCAAGGCGCGCACACATCTCCAGCGCGTGAGGCGTCAATCACACTTAAGCATAGGGCACTCCCTGGTTGTGTTACAGCGCCCCCGAGAACCCCTAATGTCCTCCAAAAAAAGCTAGGATGGGAAGGGAATGTTGCGGGGGGGAGAGAGAGAGAGAGAGAGAGGGAATGGCACAAGCCATATACAAGGCACATAAGCCACTCCAACCAAAACAAAGAGTTTTTAAATAGATGGTTTAGAGCCACAAAGGGAATCGACAACACTAAACACCATTGAAAATAAATTAAAGAGTGTACAGTATATACTATATACAGTACAATATATTTTCCTAATCTGGATTTGAAGTGATTTAGTAAAAAAGATGTTTGTATTTTCGGCGGTGCAGTTTAACCTGGAACAGAAAAACAACAACAAGATTGGGTGGTTGTTGTACTGATGTGATTCCTCCCTGTGACCGCAGCTCTGCCAGCTAGACTGCCCGCGTGTCATTACCGCAGCGGTTAAACGGCCTGTGAGGCGCGTGCATGAGCTGCCTTCCCTGAAAAGAAACACAGGGGCTGGAAAACACTGAGCTCAGGGCGGGTTGCTTCGATTGGCTGTCCTCTCTTGTTAACGAGCAGCGACGCACCGGAGAGCGCCGGGGAGTAGGTGGTCAGAGGAAATGCTTTTCTCTTACTCTATTTGCCTGAAGACAACCCAGAAGGCTTATGGGCTGCAGAGACAGCTAGTAAGATGTTGTGTCTATATGCGTTTGTATTGCTTACTTATTATCTATTGCCACGTACACGCCGGTGTGTTTGAACCATTAGCATAAACCACATCCATTACGTAGCTTCAAATAAATGTATACAACATAATATAACATCACGGTGTGACATAACAAAAGACTGCATAACATAAAACTGCAGACATTCACGAGACACACTTACTTTGTGATGTGAAGCAACATGTTTCACTAGTCAGTAGTGATAATGGTGATTCATTCCATTGAACCATCTCATGTTGCTACATGTAGGAGCAGGATGGTCTAGTGGTCTGGGTGTTGGGCTCCCAGCCGAAAGGTTGTGTGTTCGAACCCCGATATTGACCTACCTGTAAGCATCCTTGAGCAAGATGGTTGGTTGCACCTTGCATGGCAGCAATGGCAATTGGTGTATGAATGGGTGAATGTGAGGCAAAATACTTCATAATTCAGTCAGGACTACTTTGTCAAGGTAAAATTGTATTAACTTAAATATTTATTTTATTTGGAGGTTTGGCTCTGTTCTGGGAGCTCTCCCCCCCCCAAACAATATATAAATATGATATATACCATGTTATTATGATAATTAAACTGTGCATCTTATATCTGTTTTGTTAAGTTTATTGAGACCATGCTGATGGTAAATCTACACTATAAATAAACCTAAACTTAAGTTTAATATATTCAGCCAGCCACCAGTTTAGACGATCAAATGTATATCATTATTCAGAATCATGTCCTATTATGGACATAGTGGAATATGAATGCGCTGTAACGGTTACTTAGTTAGTCCTAAACGCAGATAATTCCCACCTGGCAACACCTGTCAATACCAGTTTCATGGCAATTTATTGTCTAATCACTGGCCGTTGGATTTGCCGCATATTAATTAAGTAAACAAACGAATCGCATCAGTGTGTTGGAGCGGTTCGTCCAGCCAACAGTCTCGTGGAGAGTCTGCCAGAACCAATTGGGGATGATCAATTGGGTCACATATCTCTCTCTCTCCCCCCCCCCCCTCCTCTCTCTCTCTCTCACTCCGCTCCTCTATTTTTTTCCCGCTCTATTAAAGGGAGAAAGAATCATATTTTCTCTAACACAACAAGTGGGTTCAAGCCACTGGGGGTGCCTTGTGTCTTATTACCGACCGATCTCTCTTTCCCATTGTCACTCTATACATTATGCATCGGCCCTGTTCTTTTCCCCTTTTTCTCTCAGTCCTCCTTTTCCTGGTCCACCCCACCCACCCACACACACACACACACCGTTCCTGGACAGAGAATCCTTTAAGAAAAATGTAATTGATTGTGACATTGGCCCTCGGTTTGTTTTCAATTTGCAACGTTTCCCTCAAGTTGCGCCTGAATCAAAGCGCTCCCCGTCTTGTGTGTATTTTCCCTCCTAAATCGCTGTCCCTCTGCTCGTGCAAATTACAAGCCCCTCTGTCTCAAGTGTCGCGCGCCGATCTGAGGGATGGAAAATGAAAAGAGACATTTTGTGCTACAGTACATCTTGCCTGCCCCAATACCGACCCCCCTGTGCTGTTGCTATGGCACCCTGGTGGGCAGTGAAGGGTTGCGGGCGTTTTATTTTGTCTGGATTACGCATTCTCTCTTTCATATACTACATAGAGAACAGGATGAGCGTCAGACATGTTTTGTTTTGTTAGGGTTGTTCAGTGAATTTCATAAAAGCCCTGCCCATTGTGTTCTAGGCTAAACTGTGACGTCAAATGGATGCTGTCATGACAATACAGTAATAAACTACTACATTTGGTCATAGTTTCAAATATACAGTATATGCATAATATAATGTAGTGTATACCATGGCATGTGTATATACTGTGTGTACTGTATATTAGTAATATCAGTTTTAAATTAGTATTGGTACTTAAGTACTTTGGTTCATAGTATTCAGTAATTGAACCATTGTTTAATATGCTTCTGTTTTGGTGTTATATATTAGATTACATAATATATATGAAACTAAATTACATTCCTTATTTAATGAAACAGTATTTCTGTATCCACATGCTGTTAGTGGAACACTATCTGAACATACTTTGACCAAGTGTTGTTTACAAACCTGATTACAAACATCAGCTATAACTTCCTATGTGTAGTGCCCTGCAATTCCCTCAGTCAGTGCAGTGAAGCTCAAATTAATGCCGGTGAAAGTGTTCCTGGCTTATGCAGTCTACAGCTCTATTGTTCTTGACCCCCCTCGTGTGTACAACTCTGTTTCCTTTAAAGCCTTTTATTTGAATGCCCCGTAGATTCATTTGTGAATATCCCACTGGACTCAATAGGCGATTCATTGAGTCTTGACAGCCTTTCCATTAGCAGTGCTGACAGTTGTCATGATCTGGCTCAAGGTGCGACACAGGAGCTGTACTTAAGGACTCTTAAAGTGTCAAGCAGCAGTGGTCGCTCCACACCAGAAGATAGGCAGATTTAAATATAGTTTAAATGCCCGTTGGTGCATGTACTTGCCCTACGCTGTTTGGTTTCCACGTGTCAGCTAGCATACATATTTGTATTACTATTTTCCCCTGACAATATTACTGACCTCCATATCTGACCACAACAAACACATTTGTATTTTTAAACATCTGTTCAGTCACCTTTACTCTTCACGCTTTTTTAATATTATGTAATATGTACGCTCATGTTTTAGTCAAATGTATTTATATTATGTTTTTTTGTATTTATAATGTAAGATGTCCTTGAGTGTCTTAAGGACATATATAAAATGTATTATTTATTATTATTATTATATATAGCTAAATACTAAGCTAAACTAAAAACAGTAACAGTGCATTGATCTCTATGGTGTGGGCCTACAAGGCAGTACAATGAACAGCCCGGCTCTATGTCCATGTCAGACTAACACGACCCTCGCTACGAGGGCTCAAGAGCCACTCAGCCCAGTCTTGACTCTTTTCTGTCCTGGTGCCGCGATGGTGGAAGGAGCTTCCTGCAGCATAGAGAACAGGCCAGCCATTAGCCATCTTCTGCAAGGAACACGCTCTTCAGAATACACCTCGGTGCCTCAGCCGCTGACCTCTCTAACTGACGATCTCTTTTCTCCCATCTCTACTTTCAAACTACACACTATACTGTAGGGGCGGGAATCACCAGAGGCCCCACGATACGATTGCGATTTGAAAAATATTGCGATATTCTGCAATGTTTTGCAATGTACTACTTTTTCCAACTTCAAATTATGTAGTAATAATAATATTAATAATAATCTTTATTTATATAGCACTTTTCATATAGAATTGCAATTCAAAGTGCTTTACAGAGAGAGGGAATATGTATTATCGGTTTGTTCATCTCACAAAAAATGGTATTGCTGCAAAATGTGATTGTCAAGCCGACTGACTGACATGAACATGTCATAAATATTGTACACACCAAGTAAAATTTTCATGTGCAATTTATATAATTGAAATAGCGATACTTGGCATCTGTGTATCGATACAGTATTGCCATGGGAAATATCTTGATATATGCTGATTGATGCTGCATCGATTTTTTTTTTCCCTCCACTCTTATTATAATATACTGTATATTCCCTGTTCTATTTCTAAGAACATCTCTTAGAAATATTGCACTTTAATTATCCTTAGGCTATTAACAATTCTTTTTAGGATTTAATGATAGCATAATAGGTGATATATGTTGAGAAAACATTGATGACATGCTGATATCATTATTCTAACATAATGTTGTTCACTTCCCATAAACGGGGTACAGTATGTATGACATAGTTGAGATATTGTAAGTCGCTTTGAGAGAGAAAAAAGTATAAAAAGTGTTAAATGACGTAAATGCAAATGCTTATATTTCTCCTTGCTCTGTGTGTCAATAAGGATGTCTAAGTCACATCCAGAAAAGGATTGTAGTGCACAGCAGCTTTTAAATCCAAAATGTCACTGTGACCTGGCAGAGTGAATCTACTGAAATCCTGCTTGTGACAAGAGACTGGCCTGATATCCTGTCTTCCTTTGCATAGGCAGCTACCAGATAAGGTTAGATATTGGAAAAAGCACACACAGGGTGAATACATGAATATTTAAAAGGTAAACGCATCCATCCGCCTGACAGTTTTTTCTCTCCGAAAAACAAAATCTAACAACCTACTGTCTACATTCAACCGGTAAAGAGATCGCGCCACCTCAGTTACGCAAGCACTGGGGTTCACATTGTTTCCCATCTGAAATAAATACACAACCAATGAGCAAAGGTAGATGTATTTTGATGTAAAACACTTTCAAAGTTTAAAGTTTCAGTTTTCAATCGCCTTCCAGAGTGAGTATGTCCATGTGCAAATCTAGTATTTAGTGTGGCTGATTACATAAGAGGATATTTGTTCCATAATGAGTGACACATAGGCTCAGTTACCCATACAGGGATTAAGCGTAGTCCTAGACTAAGAACGTTTTCTAATGGTGGTGATATTCATTTGATTTTAGTCTAGTCTTAATCCTTGTACGAGAAACCGGGCCACAATCGTCTATTGCATCATTGTTTGCTCATTGACCTTTCCCAAGCAGGACTTTTTGCTTGTCCTCCAATAACAGTTGAGCATGTTTTGAATCTGACGGAACCTTCCCTCAACTGTCTGTTTTCCTGTAATAGCTTTCTATGGGGTTTTGTCCTACCTAGTTACAGTAACTAGGTAGGACAAGTGAAAGGGGCGGGGCTTGGTATATATAAATTGAAATGGGATGGGTGTGGGGATAACATTACCAGATAACTGCACATTAAGCTTTGCATCTCATTTTGAAATACAGCTATGAAGCATTTCTTTACGGGGCAATTTATTGGTTGTCATTTCCCACTTTTCCCACGTTTGTTTTTCGATAGACTTGTCTAAGCAGGGAGTGCTACGTTACATTAGCCTGGAACAAATATCTTTAAAAGCCCCTCTGTGTCGAGGACGATGAGACTGTCGTGACCTTGTCGGCAACAGAGAGGTTTGTTTGTCTTGTTTTTCCATTCTCTCCGCGGCCAGCTTTGCTGCATTTCAATCACATGGTGACGTGCTTGATGTGGACCGGGAGCCGGTCTTTAAGAGGGAGACTCATTCCTCTCCAGGGATGAACAAAACAAATAGGATTTAATGATTGTTTGCCTCTTTACGTCGGGCGCCGCGTATTCAAACTTCCCTTTTGCAGCTCCTGAGAAGTTCCCACGGATTGAGCACTCGGAAAATGTCCCGGCTCTCGTTCGTTAATGATCATTTCCCAACGGGGGATTAACTAACTTCCCAATCAATTCATGGGCAGTTCAGTCATCGCTAATCAAGCGGATGCTTCTCGGATGCAATCACAGAGAGTCCATCACCACTCAGACCTAATGTGTAGATATTGTCAGCGCTGCGTGCATATGAATTGCCTCAAATCCTAATGTGTTGGATAGCTAGCATTAGAGAGGTATTGAATAATATTCCCCAACAGTCCTTATGATTTAACTGCTAATCAACAGCATGAAAAAGTGGTTAATAGAGCGTTGAAATGAGAACTACCAATCAATGTCGTATGCAGGATTATATTTCAAAATCTAGTCAGATTAAATTGTTATTAGACCAGATGTTTATATCATTCTTCAACAAAACAGGTACTGTCTTATTTTCACTCTACCGTGAGGTCTTAAAATATGTATGAATTAGACCACTTTTTGTCAGTATAGCAAATTACTACATTTCACCAATACTGTATAGATCAGGGCTATTCAGCTCCGGTCCTGGAGGGCCGCACCCTGCAGGTTTTAGATATCTTCCTGCTCCAACACACCTGATTCACATGAACTGTCTTCTTCAGGATTCTAACAACCTTGAATCAGGTGTGTTGGAGCAGGAAGATATCTAAAACATGCAGGGTGCAGCCCTCCAGGACCGGAGTTGAACAGCCCTGGTATAGATGAACAAATTATTTGAATGACTGTCAAATATATAAAGTTTGTTTGGCAGCTTGTTCTCAAACATATAAAGTTTGTTTGGCAGCTGGTTCTCTAACAGTATGTAAGTAATATCAGCTCTTTGATTAACTAAATATGTTTTTGGAATATAATGTATACAGTAAATTAGACATGTCAGTCTCAATGTTACTTTGTTTTCCAAAGGCAGGTTTGGACAGACGTGTAGATGATAGACCCCTTGGTGAATTCTGAATGGAACTCTGAATGGTAAAAAAAAATAGAGAGACAGGTGTCTGCTTAACAACAGCCAATCCATGTTAAGCCAATCTGCAATGATGTAACCCGACGGTTGCACATACAGTTATGGTCAGATACAATCTCCCTAATAACTGCCCAGTGGTGTTAGGAAGATGGCTGCAGAGTGGCCAGACTTGCCTATAAAGACTTTGGTGTACTGTAGCTAATATATAACTATGGCTATAACAGTTTCTCCAGCTGAACACTTACTCAAAGCAACATATTTCAATTTAAAATTAGTTTTAAACGCTCAAGGTGCCAAACCTCTGCATGCAGGTCAAATCCTAATTGAGAAAGACACGAAGATTTGAGGCATAAAATTACCTTTCAAAACCTTTGCTGATGAATACACTAAACGGAGCAGATTTACTGCGACAGTTGGATTTTGTGCAGCGATAAATCTCTGTTTGCTCTCGGGAATAGCAAGAGGAATGTCCAGTTGTGGCTCCCTCCTTGTCTCGGGCCGGTGCGGTGTAATTTACATGCACTCCACACTTATGGATTCAACACCACTAAGGCTGTTTATCACTGACGGTGGTTTATTACAAACGGTGGCTTCCTTACCCATTATTGCACCTCGTATCAATCCGGGATCTGCTTTAGGATCTTTCAGCGTGTGAAGAGTGCATTGTGCATTGTGGGGACGCTTTATTTAAAAGGCCCTCTGACGGGAAATAACTTCATTGTCCCGTCTGTACATTTAATCCATGTATTGACTGATAACAGAGATGCAGGTGGATATTTATGGAGCATATTAGAGGGAAAAACTGAGGAAAAAGCTCAGCACACAAAGTGCACACTTGGCATAACTGTGACTAAGGGCCAAATTCAAATACGCTTATTTCTCACATATGGAAACATATTAAACAACCAATAATCAGTTATTGAAGTGTATACCGCCTATTCTGCTATGTAGAGTGAAATATCTCATTCTGTATACAGCACGATTTGAACCTCCATTTTACGTGAGTGTAAAGCTTTAAAAATCGTGATGCATAATTGTATTTAAAACACTTCTTAATGGAACTAAGCAAAATGTGGAGTCAGCGATGCTGGAGAAACATTGTTGATATTTCAACTCAATCAAAACAAAACAACCTCTCCCTTTTGCTCTCTCAGAGAATGATGTCTAACCCCTACCAGCTCTTTTACAGTATACATGTAATTGTGTTCACTGCCAAGTCGCTATGGAATGACGTAATTGCATTGTATCATGTACGTTAATTGCTGCGTTAGAACGATGGCGGCTTCTTTTGTCATTTTATTAAAAGTTGTTGATGGGCATTGGGTGTGCTGATATAATTGTCTCCTGTCCTGAAAAAATCGCATATGTGCATACTGTACACGTTAATGGTCCCAGTTTGAGGGTTTGAACATGTGGTCACCCCAATAATAACTAGCCAATTTAAGCACATAACCCTTAGTTACTTACATAAACAAATTTACAAAATCCAATAATCTCACATTGAGATTGCAGTCCTTTGAAACAATGTTGTTTTTATACTGGCACTGGTAATGTTGAAGTAGTTTCTTAAGAACACAGCGAGTTCTGAAAATGGATGCAAGCATTTATTGTGGTCTAACTCTAGTGTGAATCAGGTGGAGGGGAACATGTTTAAAAATATATAAACAAGCGTATTATTCTCTTTCATGTGAGTGCTTATGGGGAGCTACAGAGGTGTTGTGTGTTCCATCTGTAACTTCAACCGGCAAATAAACTTGAGATAACTTTCAATAGAGGAGATGCAAGACACTTGCCTTCGGCGGTGAAAAGATATTGATTCAATCTGCGAGCTTCAAATCCAAGATTCCCCCGATTCCCTGGTAAAAACACACAAGGTGTTTTAATTAGATTCTCTTTCTCACACTCTCTCATTCTCATGCTGTTTTCATTTTTCATAAAGAAAAATAAAGATGACACTCTGGAGGTCATTAGTCGGGAATTTGTAGCAAATATTTAGCAAGGAAACACCAATAATAATAATAATTATTATAATTATAAATAGAAAAATGCCACCCCAGTTTTATGCAAAAACAAAAATAATTTGTAGAATTACAGAGAGCTTTCATTCAAGGTTAAAGCCTGATTGTTGTGAAAGCCAAACTACCCAGAATGCCCTGCTCTTGTAGGGTACAGTTCTTTATTGTGTTGAAGCGCCCCTCAAAATGTGTGGGGATGAGCAGAGAGGAGAGCCAGGCCCTCCATACCCCATTGGCTGTTTCCCACTGAGCCTGACGCTTGCAGGGATCGCCGACTGTTACGGCTGTTGAAGAAAAATAAAATAGAACGTTCCCGCCGTATTTTCCTTGTATGATACAATTTTTTGCCGGTACAAAATAAAAGCTCACAGTAAACATGAATAGGCTCAAATGTTACCTCGGAAAATGCGGATGGTTGAAACCTGATCTTTGAGGTGAGGTTATAAGATGGTCAAGTTGTAAATCGTAGCAACGTTTTTGACTGGGATCACACATACACATGATTCGGGGTTTCTACAGCGTAGGTAGTTATAAATACATTCAACAGTTTGTTTTGAATCTGCCCGGAGATGCACGGTCCTGTGATGTTTACCGGTTGACAGTCAGTTTGTCAAGCACAAATCTTTTTTTTTAATATATATATATATATATATATATATTTTTTTTTTTTTTTTTTTTTTTATCTATGAAGATTGACTGTTTGAACGTTGTCTGTTGGCTGAAACTTTCCGAGGCTGAAATGAATTTGGGCTGTGCAGGGTTTCACAGAGTTTCACTTTCCTAGAGTTTGGGTCTGGCATCTGTCTGTCAGTCAGGGAATCAGCCCACAGACTTCAGAGAGGCCGCGAGTGATTCATATCACCCTTCATATAGCCACCCTCCCACATCATAGTACGTTGAGATACAGCACACACAAGACTTGACTCATCTCTGAGCAAGGCACTGTATCTCTGCACCATGGGGTGACGCTTCTATCCCCCTCTCTCTAAGTCACTTAATAGCAGAAACAATATAGTTGCCATGTAATTGTTGTTTATATTCATAAGCATATGTCATATCTAATAGGTGGTTAAATAATAGGCCTTGTGTCAAGTTGGACAGATTAATGCAATACACGCATGGTTTTATTTCTCAACACAAGACACAATTACACTCTATATACTGTATAATGTATGTATTTAATACACACTACCTCTTTAAACAAGAATATATTATGATGAGCTATTACCCTTGTCCATCATGTTCCATCTAAACTATGTGTGGACAAGCATTGGTGACAGTGTTCTTTTTCTTTTTGCCTCTGTGTGTGTGTGTGTGTGTGTGTGTATGTGTGTATACATGTATGTACGTGTGTGTGTGTACTTGCGTGCTTATGCGTGTTTTCATGCATGTGCGTGTGTGCACGTGTGTTTGTGTGTGTGTGCGTGCGTGTACCTGTGTGCGTGCGTGCGTACGTACGTACGTGCGTGTTTTCATGCATGCGTGTGCGTGCGTCGTGTACCTGCGTGTGTGTGTGTGTGTGTGTGTATGCATGTATGTACGTGTGTGTGTGTACTTGCGTGCTTATGCGTGTTTTCATGCATGTGCGTGTGTGCGTGCGTGTACCTGTGTGTGCGTGCGTACGTGCGTGTTTTCATGCATGCGTGTGCATGCGTGGTGTACCTGCGTGTGTGTGCGTGTGTGTGTGTGTGTGCGTGTGTGTGTGTGTGTGCGCGCGTGCTGCCCCAGCAGAGTCCCTGTTCAGCGGGCTGGGCCTGGGGGCCCTGGTGGGCCTGGGCCTGGGGGCCCTGCTGCTGCTGCTGCTGCTGCTGGACGTCACATGCTTCTTCCTGCGCCAGTGTGGCCTGCTCATGTGTCTCACCCGCTGCCTGTGCAGCAGGAAGACGGCCACCAGCGGCAAGGGCAAGGACATGATGGAGGAGGGAAAGGCTGCTTACCTGTGAGTGGTGCACACACGCACACACACGCCACACGCGCTCCAAAAACAGCTGTTTCAAAACATAAACAATGAGCTGGGGTGGTAATGTTGTGTTGTGGGTGCGCTGTATATTGCAACAGTACCTCCAGTCGACTGTCCTTACTGCACGCTGTTCACATTCTAACGTGTTTAAAATGAAATACTACGCTTGGAATTGTCATCGATTCCTGCTAAGATAACAGCGGAAGTGTAATGGAGATGATGGGCAGAAAAGCCATAATAGATCCGGTTCATTAAATGCAACACACATGGACCAGGTAGCCTTGTCTTGACCTTGCACACACCTTATGCGCTGTGATCTCACGGGTGCCTGCGCACAAGCGCCACAACATCGGATGCACTTTGTAATTCCCCTGCTGGCCGGTGCGGGCTTTTAATGTCAGCCTCTATACACGTGTTACTTAAAAGCCCACGCCGTGAAATTAACAAGAGCATTACACTTTCAACCCTGTTTAAGGGTGGTTAGCTCAAGTACGGATTTGGCAACTTCGTGGCCCCCTCAGAGTCCGCTTGGCATCGTCCCGAGCCGCATTTGGGTGTGCGCTGGGTGTCATTGAGCCAGCCCAGTGCCTGTATGAGAGGGATAAAGAGAGAGGGCACAATGGAAGTCTTTTTGCCGAGTCATTGAGCTTTAAGTGGCGCTGCATTGACTGTTGCCGCCCAGAATACATCCACCGCCATGCATCCTAGCAGAGGAGACAGAGGATAGGCTCTTCGTGGCTGGTTGTGGACACTGACAGAGCGTAACAGTCCGCTGTCCCGTTAACTCAAAAGAAATGAGTGTGCGCCTTGTGATAATTCAGATGCCGCAACATTTTAGCCAACACATGAGCAAGTTATTGGCGTTAATTTCCACGCAGTGTCTCTCTCCAGTTAGTTACTTCCATCTACAAATGCCTTCCTAAGCACAGGGTAAACGTTTTGTTTCTACAAAATTGTGTTTTTTGACTAAAAGTTAATGTGAACTCATGTAGGCTAATCTTACATTGTAAAAAGGTTCACCCAGGCAATTGTATTTTCAACGTCGAAATAAGAGTTACCTTATGGTGCTGTAAATGTTCCGCATCAATTATGTTATAACAATATTGATAAATATGTTGATGAGCATCATGTATTTATCCTTCTGTGTTGCCCAGATACGTTCGTTTCAACTCAGGCTGTGTTTGTTAGATGGCGGGTGAGTGTGTGTGTGTGTGTGTGTGTGCGTGCATGTGTGTGTGCCTGTGCGTGTTCACATGCATGTCACAGAGTTGTTATAGACGCGACAGCAGGCGCCGCTTTCCTTCGTTGCTACCAGTTCAACTCTAGCTTTTCCATTGCACTGTATCAGCTCTACACGCCTCGGCACAGGTCTTTTCCTGCCGCAGATAGCACCCACTCAGTTGTACATGGTCGCCATAGCGATGGCGCTGTTCATAGATGTCTTGGTCAACCTTCACTTAACGTGAATTGCCCTGTCCAGCTCTCGCTAGATAACATTGATTATGCCGTTTGCAACCGAGAACCATCTGCACTTCCTCAATTGATCACGCTGTGGTTGGCACCTCGACAGAGCAGGTACTAGTAAAAGTACCAGGTACCATCCCAACTTTTGCCCGATGGAAAAGCAACAAAAGCGAGTTGAGTTGCAGTGGAAAAGCGCCATTAGAGTAAGTGTAAGAGCTTTCTTAAGAATTTTTGTGTGCCAGGTGAGCTGTGGCTTTGAGCAGTTAAGCTCCAATTACCAGCTGCCCTAAATAATGTGACACCGGAGTTTAAATTATTTAAATTAATGGACTTCCTTCTAAATTCATGGATCTGTAGAAACATCCCAGGGTTAGTTGTGAAACATTAATTACCCTTAATCGCCCCTGAATGGTAGATCAGTCCCCATTGTCACCAGTGATGAATTTGGAGGGGTGCCAATTTGTCACCGCAATGCAATAACGTAAGACACCACTGCCCTGGTTTGGGCTACATTTTGTAAAAGTGGGGAAAGTTATCCATTAATTAATTGCGCAACTGATGTATAGCGCAGACATTATAGAACAGACTGCTTCAAGAATTCTGAATAGAACTCTATGGGAGATATCTGTAATGGCAAATATGGCAGTTGGAGGGAAAGCTAGCTGTGTTATCTAGCGGAGAGTTGTACATACATAGAAGTATAACATGGGTAAAAACTTATTTTTTTAAACTTTGGGACACTTAAGTGGTTATTATCAGATTTGACTTGTGATTCTATACATGCATTTTGTAAGTCCTGTGACTATTCAAAGTGCAATCATGGCTCTCTCCCCATTCATTTAGATGCAGTCTTCCTAACAGTATTAGCCCAGATGGTTGTTGAGTGGTTAGACTACTAGCCTATAAGGACTTGGTGTATATACTGTGGACTACCACTAGGGGTGGTCACAGGCTGAAATGAGTGAACATGACTCTGCACCTGAAGCCAAGGGGATCTAGTTGGACATGAGGTCCATGTTAGCTAGCTACTAGGGGTGCACGATATTGATCAAATGTGATATTGCGATATTGATCATGAAAATTGCAATATCGATATTAATTTCAATATTTTAAAATCATAAAGGTTATGGGAAAAGGCATTAAAATATATTCATAACATGAAAACAACACATTTTCAACTGACATTCATATTGGACTCATACAACAACAGTAATTTATTTATCTATTTGGCCAC
>JAOEGT010024349.1:0-10338 GCA_025447795.1 Speoplatyrhinus poulsoni
CGATTCATGGATTTGTGTGTAATGTTTTGAAAAAGGGAGAATAGTTCTGAAAAATGTGTGTTAGCGGTTGAAAAAAAACTGTAATACAGTTTACATGAGATTTAAGATGAAGACAATTGATTATTTTATTGGATTTGTTCGATAATTAAATTATTATTGAAGCAATAATATAGCCATTTATACTGCAGTTACATTAACATTTCCACTAGAGAACTAGATATTTAGATATATATAAAAAAATAACAAGTTTAGATATTAAAAATGCATTCAAGGCAACTTTTCCATGACGGAGCGTGAAACAAGAGCCTTGTCTCTCACAAGCGAAATCAAAAGAGTTGCCAAACACAACAGCTGCTGTATGTATTGGTGTGACCACACAACATGTCTTCCTCTGGTTTAGTGAAGTTACATGGTTTCTAGGGGGTATTGGGGTCGACACCAGAGGCATGGCAGGTCTGTCAGAAAATAGGTCAAATGTGTTAAATAAAAGTAAATCATTTTTATTTAACATTTGACATGCTGTATAAAGATGGGTCACAATGAACTTGCCAGAAAGCTTCACACTTTATTTCAAAGGTAATGAATGCACTTAGACAATAATACGCGTGTTGTGGTGTTATTCACAATTGCTTGACAACAGGAAAGACTTGATGATTGACAATTACCATGCTAACAGATTTATTACCCACACCCAGTATGTGGTGCAAAACTAAATGTGTATGTGTGTGCATGTGTGGTGTGTGTGTGTGTGTGTGTGTGTGTGGTGTGCCAGTTAATTAACGTTGGGAAGAGATTTTAGAGGAGAGACAGACCCAGCTGCCAGAGACTGTTGCATAAAGTAAACTAAGAAGGGCCCCATTCTCTCTCTCCCCCCCCCCCCCCCCTCTCTCTCTCTCTCTCTCTCTCTCTCTCTCTCTCATACACCATAAACAACAACACCCCAGAGAGCAAGGCCAAGCAGGGAGAGGGAAGAAAAACAAAAATATTTTCTCAAAACTGAAAAGAGGAACTCCCATTGTAACAGGAAAGGGTGTTAAAGGTGGTTGTGGTGTGTGTGTGTTTGTGTGTGTGCGTGTGTGTGGGTGCATGTCTGTCCATGTGCATGTGCATGTTTAAGAGGGTGAGAGGTATTCTGTAAGGACTGAAACGCTAACAGCCAAATGCTTGAATGCTGTTATAAACCCAGAGGATGCGGTGACTCGTTACCAGATCGCGGCTGCAAGTTATGCTAGTTTGAAAAAAAGGAAATTGTGGCACGGTAAAAATAGTGATGATAAAGCATATGTGCTTTGTGTGTGTGTGTGTGTGTGTGTGTTTGTGTGCATGTGTCTTTAGTGATGAGGAAACTTAACCAATACATTTTTGTGTACTGTAAGTGCATGACAAGACTGCACCTAGTCTTCTGTTTTACAGTAATATTGTGTTGTGCCGTTATCATCCATTGGGTGTTAGCGCTAGTTTTGGACACCAGCGCTAACTTGTTCCAGTTTGTTACTGATCTGGACAAAAATTGAGGCGTGCACCTATTAAGCGCAGTCTGTAGAACTCATCTTTCAAGGTGTTGTCTTTTGAATAAGTCATCATAACTGTCTGCTTATCATTGTATAACGTAAAAAACTCTAACCCATTATATGTTTTAATCCAATCCAGTCCAAATGTATTTATTAAGCACATAATTAAGCAACCAGGTTGACCAAAGTGCTGAACATTGATACAGTATGAATAACCAATATAAACACTAGTTTAATAAAAAATCTATAAAGACAAATGCGACCAAAATTTAAATATAAAATAAAATAATAATACAAATAATAAAAAAATAAAATTGCAACATACAACTCTCAGACAGATTTAAAAGCCAAGGAAAATAAGTGAGTTTTAAGTCGCGATTTAAAAACAGCAAGACCGGGGGCCAGTCTGACTCAGGCAGTCTATTCCAGATTCTCGAGGCCACGACCGAGAAGGCTCGATCTTCCGTATTTTTGAACCATGTTTTGGGGACAAGGAGTAAGTGGTCAGCAGACTTTATTGACCTTAAAGGAGCATACGGCTTCAATTAATCAGCGATATAAGATGGAGCTTGCCCATGAAGGGTTTTAAAAACAAACAATATAATCCTAAAGCGAATGGGGAAAGAAACGGCAAAATGTGGTCTCGTTAACGAGTTCCAGTAAGGAGACGAGCGGCAGCATTTTGAACCAGTTGTAATCCAGAGTGGGAGGCCTGCTAAAACCTACATATCAGGCATTACACTAATCAGGGGCAAGGTGAGTTGTGATGAAAGCATGTATAACCCTCTCAAAATCAGTAAAGGATTAAATGGCTTTAATAACTTGCAGTCTAAGTTGAAAGAAGCCAGCTATCTGTTTCTCCAGTGTAAAATCACAGTCAGTCTTAACGCCAAGGTTTGTTACAACGGACTTGGTATAATTATAAGGTTCTAAAGGACTCGGCCCATTTGGGAGGCGTCAGGCGCACCTCTGGGTCTAAATATCATTACCTCAGTTTTGTTCTCATTGAAATGTAAAATATTTAGAACCATACAGGCTTTGCTATCATTAGATAAACAAGTCTAACAATATTTTTACAGTAAGGAGCTACTACCATTTGTTTTACAGTAATAGGCAAGTAGATTTGTGAGTTGTCTGCATAAATTTGGAAACTGATGTTATGTCTTTTTAAGATGGATCTGAGGGGAAGCAGATAAAGGGAGAAGAGGATTGGCCCCAGAATCGAACCCCGGGGAACTCCGCATGTGAGAAATACTGAGGGTAGAGCCACCAAAGATGACTTTAAACTTACCCTGGGACAAATATGGCCTAAACCATTCCAGTGCAGTGCCTTTAATCCCAATTGCAATTGTACAAGGACTTCCTTCTCTAATATCTTAGAAATAAAAGGTAGTTTAGAGATAGGCCGATAATTTGAAAGGACTAAGGTGTCCAGATTAGGCTTTTTGATAATAGGCTGCACCTGCCTCTTTAAATCAGTGTGGTAACATAACCGGAAGTAAGACAGGAGGAAAGGAGGTAAGGCTATTTATAATTACTTGGATGTCAGGTCCAATAGTGTGCATGCCTCTTTAAAAAGTTGGAGTGGGACAATGTCAGTAGGACAAATAGAGAATTTCAAATGTGCAACATCTTTGAGAGCAGAAAGGGATACAGGCTCAGACTGGGTGAAAACTGACACACACTTTGGAAATGGAAGGGTCAAAGGCAGAAGGTGAGATATTTACTCTAATGGTGGCAATATTTTCAACATAAAAGTGGAGACATTTTTCACAGGTCACAGAAAATGTAATCAAGTTTGGCGAATTGGGGAGTGTTAATACATAATAACGGAAATAATAAAATAATGAAATAACAATAAATAATAAAAGAACATTTATGGCAATTTCAATCACATCAGAGAGATATTTCGTCTTTCTCCGCTTTAACAAATCTCTGATAATTATGCAAACTACCCCTAAGAATATAATAAAATACCTGTAGTTCACATTGTTAGCATTTGCGCTCAGCTTTCCTACACTCCTCATCTTGCAGCTCGAGTTACATAATTTATCCAAGGTTCAGAATTAGGTTTGGAACACCTGGGTTTAGGTGGAGCAATTGTATCAGGAATGTTGCAGCTGGTGAATAAAAAATAATAGGTTACTAATAACTCTTCTGTACTTAAGCAGATGAGCCCATAGTCTCCCATAGTTTTAACACTCAGTTACACCTACATCTCTTTACTACTGTAGAAATAAGTATGAGATGTACAGTAGGTGTAACTGAATGTGAAAACAGGAATGTGTTGCCTATTGTTTTTGAAGAGTAGAAATTCTACGCCCTAAAAACAATATAGGAAACACATTCCTGTGTAACACCGCCTGCTTGTCCTGACTATGACGATGTGTTGTGGTACTTTGTGTTGACTACAGCGTAGAGAGTCATATGGATCGGAGAGATTTGTAGGTCTGGGGAAGGATCATGGGCAACGCACTGAGGCAGGATGATGACGCGAAGCGCGCACACACACGCGCAGGCGCGCACACACACGCACGGGCGTGCGGCGACAGATCAGAGTGGGGAACTTTTCAACTGTTAATTTCCAGCGAGCCGTTGGTGATGGAGTTCGGCAGGACAGATGTTTTCTGCATCTTCTTTTTGATAGCTATCTTTAAAAATACCTCCCATGCACTAGCTGTTAACTAGTGCATGTTGATGGTCCATAATGTAATAATAGTATTTATACAAACATTTCCCTCCAAAATGTAAATTTTTATTGAGGGAATGCACACTATTTGCGAGTTTGATTTGACAAATTTCACCATAGACCTCACGCCAGTTCTAATTGCTGGCGTAGAGAGGGCTTGGCGACAGCTCATAATCGATTGAGCGTTTTGCGAGTTGAATACGTCGGCGGTGGTTGGTTGGTGTGTTGGAATTGTATTATTCTTACATTTACATTTGCAGAGTTTCGCAGACTTGTGTCCAAAGCAACTCACATGTAGTATATTTGTTAATAGTTGGGCAGGCAAACAATATAATATTAGAATAGTTACAGCTATGGGACGATATATGATTTGATCGTTTATCGTGATAAAAATACTGGCGATAATAGTATTGCATGTCCATTATGATGATAATCGTGAAAATATTCATACTTCTGTGAAGATAATCATAAGTGACTGTCTAGCTCATTTGTGCAGTCCAGCTGTATTGATTTGCTAATTGATTTTTTTGCCTGAATCGTTACAACTAATCATTACTATAACTGGAGACTCGGCTTGACCATTATGTCCCCCATATAAAAAAGATACATTGGATATGTTTAAATGTTTTCAAAATAAAATAAATCACAGCAATAGATACAGCATGTGTGTCATGATACAATAAAAGTTTGTTTCTTAACTAAATGTAAGATAAAGTGATTTAAAAATGTTTTAGTGCCATTTTAAGTTTAAAAATAATATAATAGATTATCGTGATAATATCGTATATATCAATTACAGTTGTTTTTTTACCACTTTGCCCAAAAATTCACAACCTTGGTGTCATTTTTCACAACTCTAGATACAAAAATCACAACTGATGTACAAAATGCTAATTTTTCACAACTCTAACACATTTTCCAGTTGCTTGGATACAATACACATACACCTAAGATCATTCGTTCATTGAACTCAGGTCACCTGTTCAATATGACACAACTTAATATCAAAGTTTTACCTGCATGTCTACTGCCCGTTCAATCACAGGCCCCATTCCGCTCCCACCCGCACACACCTTCCCCCAAAGATCCAATCATGCACTGTTTGTAAGTAGAGGGAAACGGTGACAGACACACTTTGTCCGTTCAGCTCTGTTAACTGGACAAACATTCTGAAAGAGTCATCTGTGTGCATGTGTGTGTGTATGCATGTGTGTGTGTGCATGTCTGTGTCGGGAAGAAGTGGGGGTTACATAAAACTGAATAAACATTGTGAAAGAAAGTCTGTCTGTGTATTTGTATGTGAGTGTGTGCAAAGGGTTACTGTATTAGCAGGAACGACGCAACACTTGCGATTAGTGATATTACTGTAACCTGTGCATTGCCACCAACTAGAATGGTGGAATATATTTATTTTTACCATATCTCTTTCAATTTGAGGCAGCTCTAGGCAGCAGCACAACGAACATAAGTCAGATTTATAAAATAGATTTCAACAGCAAAACATTGAGAGATGTATGTCAAATATTTCAGGCCTAATGTTAAATTGTGGCTTGTGGTTTTTCTGACTCTGACAACGCTTAAAAGTCTTAAAGGTTGACTCCTGATGCTATAGTGCGTATTGTTCATGTGGCTGTAAGTGGTAGAGGATGTTTGCAACGCTTGCTTCAACCACAGTTAATTGCAGACTTTCACCTATAAACAGAATGCAAACCAAGTGTTGCAGGTTTTCTAACATTTATATTCAACATCAGGCTTATGATAAATATATTTGTCTGTCCCAATACTAAATATTTACACAATGGCAGTAATTCATTCACACATTAGCTTACACTAACCCATAAAGTATTTAATGACTTGGCTGTGCAACACTTTGACACATGATACTTGTGTCAAAGTGTTGCAGCCTTTCTTATTACAGTTGTTGTACAATTGGTTACATGTACCTGTATTTCTCAATACTGACTTTACATTTTCAAAACGTTACACACAGCTAGCATAACAATTCAGCATTACAGTATGTGGAACAAACTGTGGATTCTTTCTGTGGATTATGGAGATCAAGGTTGAAGAAGCAATCCTGATTACAATTTCAGAATTAGAACAATGTAAAGAACAGATAGAACTAATACTCTCTGTACAATATTGTCACGGCCCTGCTTGATTTTGGCAGGCCTCTGGTCTTCAGTGGCTGTAAAGAGCCTAATTAGGCTGATTAAGGGCACCTGTGCCTGACACTTATATAGGTGTGGTATAGCACACTCTCAGTGTGACTCTCCTGGCACCACACATTCTGTTTGATGGTTGGTTTTGGGTTCTTAGTTTGGTCAGCATGCAACACACCACATATCTTCAGTACATACACCTACTGACTTTCACACCTCATTTTGGGGGTATTCTGTTTGTCACTTAAGTGTTTGGTTTGGTTTACGGCCTATGAGCCAGGCCGTAACAATATGCATATTGGCACGGCCTATGAGCCAGGCCGTAACAATATGCATATTGGCGACAGATGGTAAGGACATAAAGACACAACTGATTTATGTGTGCGTGTGTGTGTGCGTGTGTGTGTGTGTGTGTGTGTGTGCATGAGTTGCTTGAGTGTTTGTGTGTGTGAGTTGCTTGAGTGTATGTGTGTGTGTGTAAATGTATGCATGAGTTGCTTGTGTGTGTGTGCGCGCGCATGAGTTGCTTGAGTGTTTGTGTGTGTGAGTTGCTTGAGTGTATGTGTGTGTGTGTTCGTGTTCTGTAATTTCATAATAGGTTAAACCTGTTATTCCATACATATTTGATCCCTACATATTATTTAGCCTTCCGCATTTCACACCCAACCCAGAGAACGAGATATACAGTAATACTGCAATAGAGATATTTGGTTTTGTGTGTGTGTGTGTGTGTAAGAGATTGAGAGACAAAGAGATATATATTGAGAGTGAGTGAGAGAGACACACCTAAATGCAAATGCAAACCCATTACAAAATATACAAAAATATTTGGTTAGCTTTTTACACACACACATCTACCATTCTTTATACTACTCACACACAGTACACATGCATGAAATACATATTTTGTTATTGATACATATACAGCCTGGTGAACTGACAGAGGTGGTGGTCTACCTTACATTCATGTGCTAATTAGTGTTCTGGTTTCTATCTGCAACCTAGACTTAAATACGTGTGTTTTTGCACGTGAGCGCGTGGGTGTGTGTGTGTGTATGTGTGTGTGTGTCCTATTCTGGCTCATGTACTGTATGTATATTTAATTAATATATTTAATTTGTTTCATTTTGAGTTGTGTTGTGCATTTCCTCCCTTAATCCCCAAACTGAGGCCTAATACTGCAAATGAATGATGAACGAATGTATTACTGATGTTGCACTTGAATATAATACATAATAAATAGACAATACTGTAAAATGAAGGGTTGTCATATCACCAACTTCTTTTTCTATTGACAGAACATGAAAGGTTATGTAATGTGTAGGGCAATCTTCCTCTGATTGCATTCTTTGCATAACACATATCAATGAGGAATTTCCAACTGTCGCAGCCAACCAGTAGGAAAGAAGAGTGTTCTGCCGACAGTGTCTCCATATGATCTATTGCACAAATATGAAGCTTGGTCTGAGATACTGGCCAGCATGAAGGAACTCTCCGTTGAGGGGTTTGTGGAGCGATTTCCAACGTGTGGCAAAAAACACCCTTTTTCAACAGAGTTTGTAAAAGCTTAAAGAGCATTTTATTTTCTCTTTTTCTCTTTGTTTCTGTCTTCTTCTCGTGCACACGAACACACTTTCTCCCTTAAGGAAGCTAAAACACAAACAACACACACACACGTTTGTGGCAGCGGACCAGGAGATCTTGGCTACATCTGCTCCACGTGACTGAGCCATCCTTGGGTTTCCGGCTCCTTTCAGAGAGCTTGCTGATTTATGGGCCACTTGTGTGTGTGCGCGTGCGTGTGTGTATGTATGTGTGCGCGTACGTGTGCCTGTGCATGTGTGTGCATGCGTGCATGTGTTTGTGCATGTGTTGGTGGTCAATGAAAGTGTGCTGCCAGATTGGCCTCTTGTTTCTTTCCCTGGGACGTGTGGACCCAAGGCCTCTAAGTTATGAATCTGCAGACGGAGCTCCCTCTTCTCTGGCCCCTCGCAAGCACCACGATCCTCTGCTTGGATTTTGTACAGGCATAGCATTCAGCTATGTGTGTGTGTGCGTGCGCGTGCGTGCGCGTGAGTCTATGGAATGTGTGTATGCAACGTTGTCCAATAGTGAAATCATTGTTATGACTTTTCTTTTTTAAGCTTGGAATCGATTTTTTAGCTTTTCTGTTCGAACACATATCAGCTAGATGTTTGTCGATGTTCACTTGATTGTTTCTCCAGTCAATCACAATATACTAAATATATTGGCAAGATAGACATAAATACACACACACACACACACACACTGACACTCCATTCCCAATTAACGAGCCTTTGGTCCCCAAAAAGCGATGCTGCCCCGCCCCCCATTTATGACCACCTGTTCAGGGTCTAGGGAGCGTGTTGTAGCCAAACACTGTGTTGGTTAACGCCATTAACGCACAATAGCGGCTGGTTGCAGAGGGGCAAGGGTGGCCCTAATTCCAATCAATGGGAAGCTATTGGTTTTTAATGATGCCTCTCCCTGACTGACTCCAGACAGAGACCAGGCCATGCCGCCATTGAAATGGAACAGAAGCAAGAAAACTGTCCTGGCGGCTTTTGTGTGTCTAGATGGGCTGCAGTTATTTATGGGGTCTTTAACAGACTTGGGGCCACAGGGAGTGAGGGGGGAGAGGAAGGGATTGGGGGGGGTCGGTGTTAAGGGAGAATGGTTAATTCACCATTGACTTTCTGTCTCTTGGTTTTATTCAATTTTTCTTGATCCTCACGTTGCATTTGTTCCTCCATCTTTGTCACTTCGACACTAAATACATCTGAAGTGCAATTCTCAATTGTCCCCTTTGTGCTCCACAGACAGATTTCTTTCAGCGCTCTGTTGCTGTTTTTCTCCATTTCCCACCTTGCTCTTCCCTACTCTCTCTCTCTCTCTCTCTCAATAGTTAATCTACCTCTCTTACTCTAGTTAATGGAGAATGGATTTCAAGTGGGTAGATTTTACCCATCTCTAAGAAATTAAATGTTATTTTCGTTCTCATTATCGCACCGTCTCTCTATTTGTCTCTGCGCTTGTCACTTCTCTTCCCCCAAGCCGTTCTAAGGGCTGCCTAGATCAAGACACAAAGTGCGGCTTCAGTATTATGTGTTAATGAGCTGATTTGGGCTCAGTGAGAGGAGCATATAGCGCAGAGGGAACATTTCTGTTTAAAGTCAAGCAAATAAATATTCTCTATATATCTCTCTCTCTCTCTCTCGCATGTCGTCTGCTGTGTAACCCAGGGTGAGGGGTACACACAAAGGAAGGGGTACACACTACTCAGCTTCTGAGCTGAGCCGACCAAGTGGATAAAAAGGTCAAGATGAATGCAATTCATTAGGTGGAAAGGACGACACCACAGCAGCATGAAGGAATGGAGTTTAAAGTCAATGGCTGGCAACTAAAGGCCAACGTCTTTAATGTACAGGAAGCTCTAAGGAATTGCCTTGATATATTTTCCATTTTTCAATAGCCGCTGTTGTTTTGACACCTGTATTCCGAGTGGTTGTGTACAGTGGTATGTTGTTAGTCTGCCAAATACTACTACTGATATGAATGTCAGTTAACTTCAGTTCTGTCAAACAACTATTATTTGGTATAAACAATTTATTAGAGCATAAGCAGAATGGCTTAGTTCAGAGGTCTCATAGTCATATTCAGGTTCATAGTGGTTGAGCTTAGTGGCGGCTGACTGTAGCCTGTCAGAACTAACATATACTGGTATGCTCAATATAATGTACACATACAAGTTGACCTATTCAATAATATTTACATCAGTTTGATATATATATATTATTAATAAGGACCTTTTTTTCCATCAACATTATAATTCAAAATGACTTCGTTTTTTTCAATCGCTAACAAGCGCTTACTCATAATTCAGATACTTTTTCTAAACTCTTAACACAGACTCACACCTACAAAACACAATTGGCCAAATGGATAATTTTCTTCT
>JAOEGT010024360.1:0-10335 GCA_025447795.1 Speoplatyrhinus poulsoni
TTATTTGTGAATCACAAAATACATTTGTGAATTGCATGACATTTATTTGCTTATTATGACACTAATCTAACCCCATATACTTCCATACTGAAGTGTCAATACTATATGACCTGAATCCACGTACAAATTGATTCACCTTATAGAGCTCAATACATGTTCTCTGTCCTGGTGCCACAATGGTGGTATGAGCTTCCGGCAGCAGCAGAATCATTACCCACCTGTTCAGAATATGAATTGGTACCCAAACCATTGCCCTCTCCACCCTATAAACCCATACTCATTACACAAAGCTTTTTTATCACTAATTTTTTTCTATCTATTCTTAATTAATAATAATAATCTGCCAATTGTTGTTTGCTTTGGATAAAAGTGTCTGCTGAATGCTCTAAAATAACTGTACTGTAAATGTACAAAGATGTGCACACTAAACACACAGATATCGGCATTCATGTTCTTTGGTAATTTTTCTCATTCTCATTAACGGCCTCCTCTCCTGTCCACAGGGCTTTGTCTGCTCATTGAGTGTACAGTAGTATCGTTTCAGCATCTCATTACAGCCAGAGTGGTGGAAATTATTGGTTTTTGGTGTAAGCTGTTGTGGCTCACGGAGGAATAGCCGTGTACCTACTAGCTTAAATGCCCCTTCTCTCTATGTGGTGTAAAACAATGTGTTTAAATCACACAGTAGTTAAATATAGTGTGTGGCGTAGGCCGCCTGGGGCCTGTCCCCCTTGCTTTCTGTGGAGACGTCGCAGTGATTAACGTCCAGGTGCTGTGGCAGTCACAGCGCTAATAGACACACCAGAGCCACTTTAGAAACGGGGTCTGCTGCACAGCACTGCGGGAAGGCACGGGCAGGCGGCTCGCTCGTTCCGCCTTTAGTGATGGATGATCTGAAAAGTTTAGCGCTTCTCGAGTTCCTTTCCAGACTTTTGGTGATAATGCAGCGGTGCTAAGCTGAATCTTTGCAAATGTGTCCTATGCGTGATACACCATAACCACTGATGCAATTATTCATGGAACTGTGGAAGAAAGCTTAACAAAAACAAGAGCACTTCTAAGATATTCTTAGCCAGCAATTATTATTCTGTCAGGTTTTCACCTACACGTCCGGTAAGGATTGTCAGAATTTTTAGATGTAGGCGGCTTTTTCCATACAACATGGTTGAACATCTTAAATTAATTGGACACATACTCCCTGGGGAAAGACAACAAAACAAGGAAAAGGACAGCAATAGAGAGAGCTACGTTTGGACAGATGTACGTAGTTTGTAATATGTAGTACAGATTTAGAGTCTAACATTGACTGCAAATCTGTCTAGTGCTAGACGGCTTCTCATTTAAGATATGATAGAGAGGTTAATGTGTATTGATATACATTATGTTGTGTTGTTGTGTACAAAGTATCCATGCAACACACTTACACCTAATTAGACCAGGTTAATTGCTTTGTCATTACTGCGATTCAAAGGTTCAACAGAGACTGTGAAATGAATGAGTGGAATTAACTGGATGCTCTGCTCCATTGGAAAGAATAAGTATTTTCAGTCAGCTATCCTCTTTCAGACTACTAACTGCTCTTTTTTTGCAACCATTAAGCTCAATGACCACAGAGCAGCACATGCTTTTTTACTGCAGTGTCCTAATGGACCCCGATATGTATCCTTGACGACCTCCAGCGAGATAGATCAACAGGCAGGAAGGGATGATTCATAAGAGGACCAGCTTGGCCTCTGGGTAGGCTAATGTACTGTACTGCACTAGATTGGCACTATTGCTAACCAGTTGCCTTTTCTGAAGTGGCTGTTGTAATGCAGATGCTAGCTATTGAACAAATGCTCAGGTACGCACAAATAAACTACTTGTTACACTGAGTACCATTGCAGTGGGAACCTCCTACTCAGAGATGATCAAATCATTGACCAAGATGAATGAACTTGATGTCACAGAGACCGTAGTAAACCGTTTTCTGCATGCAATCATGTTATAGGCTTTGGTCCCTCATTTGTTTTTGATTGTCATGTTTACTTCTCTATAATAATGGTTTATTGTAAATGGCTCCCCAATGAGTATAGAGTATCCGTATATCTTAAGCCATTTTCTTGTCATTCTTTTAGAAAAGAATGATCACCTCATCAAAAATAAATCACCATACCCATAATCCACCGGTCTCTCTTGAAGATATAATGGTCTTTACCAATTCATGCTAATTAGTGTATCTGTATTGTGTGCGTGCGTGCGTGTGTGCGTTGTGTGTTTGATATCCTAATCCATCATCCGTTTTATTCACTAACGCAAGGATTGAAGACCGACACAAAAAGCATCTGACACGTGCTTGACGCACATTTACCAGTGGGAGAAAGAAACACACACACACCTGTATTAAACATTTACATCTGACAGAAAATACAGAATGGGCATCAGATTTGGCAAGCACACTAACTTCACACATTATAACCCCAGATAACCTTAATAAACACATCTGTGCACATTGTATACCTACTGTTACTTTGCATACTTGGCTGAATGCACACACGCACGCGCACACACACATCTGTCTATAAATTTTGCACATAATGCGCCTACAGTGGGCTCTGTGAAGCTACAGGTGGTGGCAGAAACAGAGAGAGAGATGGTAGGGGAGGGTGGGGTTCCTTCATGTAGTTAAATGAATGATTGATGGTCATTGGTCAATACTGATGCCATACTGTGTTGGGTTCTTCATGTACACACATTTATATGGTGCCCTTCAGCTTTTATTTGTTTTGTTTCAAGGGTGCCAATAGTTAAGTCAATGTCACACAGAACATGAGCTGGATATTGTTGCTATTACATTGCTGCATTATAACTGTTATAACTGTATAACATTATGCTGTTATGATGCTAATAGGCAGCATTTGTCTGTGCTTTATGGTTTCATTACAGTAATGTGTCACTTAGTTGGCACACTTACTTGCAAATAGATTTGATCTGTAATCATCTGCTAGAAATAAAAAAAAATTCCTTGGCAGATGGGTGGTGAGTACAGCAATTCTGACTGTAAACAGCTGAAATGACAGATGTGTCAATATTTATTCACCTGGAAATATTTAGTTTTTTTGTAAAATTGTTTGTGCAGTCATGTACAGTTTTGGAGATTGTGGTTGTTAAGTCTCACTGAAAGTACCTTTGGTTTTGAAGCAGCGTCTACACACACACACACGCACACACACATTTAACAAGCCACTCCTGTTCACCTGAGTTATAATTTGCCATGTGAGCTGTTCTGTTCAGTTCTTGCAGGCCTTATTAGTCCATGTTTTACTACTGCTGTTACTCCCTGTCTTGTCAAGACACCTTCTTTCTCCTCTGCTGCACACAAAGCCTTGTGGTTCACCACTGTGGGTCAAGCTGTTGCTTGATATGGATGGCATGGTTGTGTGTCAGTTGTGTTTCTAGGCTAGCCTGGTTTTCACAGTTTGCACACAATTCTATTCCACAAAGGGTTTCTACTGATTATTTTGGTCTGCCTTAAGGGATAGAATGTTGTGCTGTCACTACATAGCCCAACCGGTACTGGGTTTTAGGTTTAGAAAAATGTTTCTAAAGATACATCTGCCATCGATTCATTTATCTTTATCCAGCAGGCACTGTAAAATGCATTTTGTATCAAAATGTGTGATACAGCTTAATACCATATGAATGGTCAAAACATATACAGATGTCTGTTGCCAATATCAGCCAATAATGATGTCTTTCCAAATTTTCAGACAGGCACTCTATTTTCAGTTTACAGGATTAAGTGATTTGTGAAATCTTTAAGAAATGGATCTTCTTATCTTTTTCACCTTACAAGGCACATATTACATGCATATAGGCATGGTTGCCTTAGATAAATCAATATCCCATTTTGCATGTCGTTAGTCTCTACTGTAGCTGTGTTATGAAAACGTGTAGCCTTCTGAGTTTCTGAAATTAGGAGAAACAACCACAGTGTGCGATTGTTGTGTCTCCAGAGTATTCATCAGATTGCTTAATTTAAGACCAGCTGTGTGTTATCCAGGCTTGGTCCACCCGCTGTCACATTTATTTACCGTAAATGTGCCTTTATTTCTCTTGTTAGGTTCAAATTCAAGGCGCACAGACTTTAAAGTGGCTTAGCTGTGCAGTGCTTCCACCAAATAAGTGTCATTTTAGCACTGTATTGTAATGTATACAATGTAACATCTCTAAAGCAACAGTTAACTCCAAACGTTCCTTGTTAAAACAACACACAGTATGTGCCGTGAGTGTAAAGTAATCTAAATGACAATCCACCGGAATCCCTTCACCCCCCAACATGAGTGTCATAGGCTTTCCACATTAGCTGTCACCCTCTGTCATATTCTTATATTGGCTGTCAGAATGCATCAGGTGGCACTGATTAGCAGTAGTTGTTGTTTCCTCCAATGGCATCATGGCTGAGTGGATGGCTATAATTAGGCTATCAGAGCATGTGCTTGACTCACTGTCACTCTGAGTTTATCTTCTCCTTCTGCGTGAACTGGACGTCATCGTGCATCCTCTTTGTGGGGATGACCACACACACACACACACACACACACACACACACACACGCACGCACACACACACACACCGGCTCCTTCTCTGTTCATGGGTGTTAACGGCAGCGTTAGTTATTCTTGAGAAGGCTTGCTTATTCAAATCAAAGCTCAAATGAAAACAATGTCCCTCTGCAGCACCACCTCACACATTGAAACCCATTGTCAAGCAAAGCATAGTACTATAAGGCTTTGTTGTTCTGGGCTATGTTCAGATACTTTTTTTCAACACGCACAAAGAATGGTAAGCTAGCGAAATGCAATTAGATATTTGGTAAATTTGACAATCGGCTTGCAATAGATGACTATACATTTAACTTTGCATGGGTTCTGTTTTGTTTTAGGAAACAGAATAAATGTATATTACCCCAGTGCCTGTAGGTGAATTTGTTTCACACTAAATTCACCTTACATCATAAAACCGCTTAAATGCAGAGAAAAAAATCACTATTTCTAATGGCACTATTTTATTAATGGCACTATTCTGTTAATTTTGGATAATTAGATTAATTAATCACAAAGCCTGTAGTTAATTCGAATTATTTTTTTTTTTAATCGCTTCACAGCCATAATATACAGTACGGTGTGTATATATATATATACTGTATGTACAGTATATACAGTAAATATATACTTACATAATATAGCTGACATTGTAAGATTGACAGCCACTGTTCTAAAGTCACCAAGCAAGCATGCATTTAATCTCAGCTCTGCTCATACTTTCTCTTAATTTATTTGCACCGCAGTACGTATTTGGCTTGTTTTAATTGTTTTCTCATTGTTAAAGCAATATGAAATACATTTAGTAGAAAATGTGCCATATAAATAAAGTTTGATTTGATGCCTAGAGCCTCGTCTTCATTATGGTCTAGCTGACAAGGCTCCCCCGCCTCCCGTTGTCCCGGTGAAGTCCCTACCCGTTGCCAGAAGCAACCCTGATGACACTAGGGCGGTTCTAAGGGAGTTGGAGGAGTTCAAGCCCGTCTTCACCAGGCTACATGTGGCCCTTCTGGGCTCATCCAACACTGCTCAATGGCTGCTTTTCTGCTGGAGCACTCCACTGTCTGGCTCCGCCTTCACCGCCGGCTCCTGTGGCTGCTCCTCGTCCACATCCAGCTCCGCCTCCTGCGTCGGCCCCGCCAACGCGTCCTGCGTCGGCTCTGCAGTAGAGGTCTTCACGAAATTTGACCCGATCTGAAATGAACCAACGTTTTTTCACCCGACCCGATTTGCATAAATAAAAAAAAAAAAAATGGAGGTCTGTTTCGAACGAACCCGATGACAAGCAAATGTGTTTTTTACAAATGGAACCATGCTGGTTCGGGTCCAAAAGATTGGTTCAGTACCGCATGAATAAACAGAACCTTAAAATTGTGTCGCAACATGTCGCCATTAATAGTCAAGGAATAGTGCGGGAAAGTTGGCTAAGGAACACCCGACCCAGATCCGAGTCAAACATGCAAAGTTGGACCAGACCCAGTTGGGTCTCGGGTCAGGTCTCGGAGGACCCTTGAAGACCTATACTCTGCAGTCAACTCCGGGCCGGCCCCCTGATTGGCTTCTCATGTCCCACCGCCCGTCCTGCATCCCAGCCGCCTCCCCCCCAGCCTGGCTCTCCTGTGAGCCTTTTAAATCCTTTTGCCTGAACTTTGTCTCCTCCATGGTTTGATTAATTTCCGTCCGCCAGAGCCTTACATGTAGCCGACTGTATATAAATTGATATTGAAATTGTATGATTCAAAACATTCTGTAAACTGTTTAGGGCTACGAATACACAAACATATAAAAATTGACTAGATGCGTAATATAAAAATATAATGAATAACACAGAGTGTTTTCTGATGTTTTTCTTATGCTGTGCACAAATTGTCTTTCTGACTAATGACCAACTACCAGCTTGTGGCTTAGAACATTGAACATTAGAACATTGCTAGCCTTGAGTTATTAGGGGCTCAGTGGAAAAGATTATGTATTAGAATGCTAGATAGTCTGTACCAAATTAGATTACATTTGATTCTGAATCATATTTATTTACTTAAATGAATCATATTTATTTATATTTATTTAATATAGGACAATACATAAGCTTACAAGGACTTTTACTTGCTGTAACTGTAATATTTAGTCTTACTCTAAATATAGCTTTCTGTTGATGCTTTGTCAGTCCATGTTAATCATACTGTAGTCTAAGGTAATCTCTGTTGGTCTGGTGTATCATTTGATTTGCTGTGTCACTAATAAACATGGCTCTGCTAATACTAGGGATCCCTGTGATGTGTGTAGATGTGTTAACTGGCCCTTCAATACTGACATCTGCTTCAAATCTCACTCCTCCTCTGAGAGAAGATAAGTAAATGGAGGGAGGCAGAGGGAGGCAGAGGTGCACTTGATTTTCAAGACATAAATCACTCCTATCCACTTGACAACAATGAATGCGACAGAGGGAGGAACAAGACGAATTCATAAACAATGTCGTTTTTTTGTCTGAACTCGTGCAGCACTATTTGCTGTGGCAGCAATACCTCAATTTGTTTCTGGGATGCCCTAGAAAAGTGACTCTTATACTGTGGGTCGAGATCTATTGGAGCGGTCATAAGATGCTTTTAGATGGGCTGTGAAATCCTCTTGGAAAAATACTTACAAAAAGACAGTATTTATACAGTATTTAGAAAAATCCAGTATTTCTATAGTTTTTGTGTTAATAGCCTACTAAATTAATACAATGTGTTCTCAGTGCTCTTCCTAATATTTATATTAATATGTCTGGACCCCAAAACCTGCATGACATTGCTTTCTTTAAAACATTGGAAAACCCACAACATTCATCCTATCCATAAAATTGTAAAACTGAGACGTTCGATGGACTTTCAAATATCTGAGCGTCCTTGATCTAATAATGGCCGCTTGCAGAAACAAACTTATAATTGTGGGGTTTTTTTCACCATAATAACTTTATAAAACATAAATAAATTAAGAAGATTAAAAAAATAAATAGTTTAAACTAACCAGATCCTGAAATAAATATGAAATTCAGCGGACTTTGTAGCACAGGAGACGATCGAATAGTCATGTTACAACAAGAAAGCACAGCATTAGAGGAGGGGTAGATAAGAGAATGTGAGTAGATTGTAAACCTAGTTTTGTAGCACTTGTAAACCTAATCATATTTCAATCTAGTATGTAGAGTACATTATAATACATAAAAATACCTTTGCCATGATTGTGCTTTCATAGAGGTTTACATAGTGAGGTGCAGGACATGCATGTGGAGTGAGAAGTGATCCCACATTGAGTAATAATGAGTCACCATGAAGAAAACACGTCCAGATGTTTAAAATAAGTGTTTGAATCATTGCGAGTGGCTGGTGTGTATGAAATGTAGGCCTACTACCTACTTACCTACAGAGAGGCGCTCATATAAAGACACACAGATAGTAGGCTGTTTGGAAGGGCAACTTTCCACATGCTTCCGGTCTCCATGCACTCTGTAGTAAACGTCACGTGTGGAAACCCTGCCGCCTTGCCCCTGGTTCAGAGAGAGTGTGGGGCCTACAAAAAGGAACAGAGAGAAAATGATATTACAGGGGGAAGATGGAGCTCACCATAAAACCGTGGAAGATCCCACAGCGGCTCTCCAGAGGCTCTGAACTTCAGAAAGAATTCAAAGTATTCCAAGGAAGTCAAAGTAAAATAAAGAAGTGAATACTGAGCGGGTGATGGGATGCTTCCACTGGCCCTGGTGTCAATCCACCTCCTCTGATCCAACCACACAGCCGCATCCCTGAGGAAAAAAGCACAGCCAATGGGGAAAATAGAGCCGGACTAATGATACCATATAATAAATATTCCCACGATTGCGAAATAGAAGAGAAATAGCTATTTATGAAGTATAAAGGGTGACTGAATACATTACAGCACAGAAAATATTTAAGGAGGCCACAATTCTGACTGTAACCCCGTCACTAGCTACAATATGTACACAGTAATTGCAGATGTATTTATTTATGCATTAAAAAGCCTCTTGGAAAACACAGAAGTAAATAGACAAACTAAAAAGGCAACATTCTAATTAGAGTGTTCCTGAGTTCTCACGCCAGTGAGTCAGTTCCCTGCCAATCACAGCAAAGAACTCCCTCACACACACACACACACACAAATAGGCACACTGTCTACCTCTCTTGTCACAGTGCATACTCGATTTAGCATGTTGGTTCCTATGGGAAAGGCCACTTTTCTTAGTCAGCTGGTGACTTGTGTAATTACATGCAGAATCATTACATACTGTATCGTGGTGGAGAAGATAGGGGTCCACCCACACTCATTTCCTGGTTATGAATTCACATATTTAGTATATGCTACCATTTTCCTTTTCACATACAAATATGTTGTATATTGTGAAGATATGGGCCAATTGCAGAGAATACATATAAAGTATCCTTCCATATACCGGTATCGGATCCCAATAGATTACTGCAACGAATGTGTATAGAATGTTAATGGAGAATAATACAGTAACAATTGTTTTTCCATTATTGTACAGAATCAATCTCTCTCTGTCATCCATGTAACAACTGTAATTCACAGTGAGATTGTTTGGCACTCTATCATGTTAACCATCTCCAGTTGCTTATTAGCTCAATTCCTGCTTCATGGCAGATGTTACAAGACATACTATTACTTAAAAGTATAATCAGGTATTGCAAGCTAAATTTAAGCTAATGCACTTTTTGTCAAATTCAATTTGCTATGTTACCGTTCTCTGTGCGTGTTGAAAAAATTATCAGATATGTCTAAACAGCTCTGGCTCCCTAAATAGTAACATAAACAAAGTGGCAAACGCTGCTCGTATCAACAAAGCCATAGTACAGTACTACGCTTTGCTTCACAATGCATTTTCAATGTGTGAGGTGGCGCTAGGAGGCCTGCGGAGCAATACCGTTTTGATTTGAGCTCGAAGTTAGCAAGCATTCTCGAGAATGACTGACCCTGCCTGTAATTTGAGTCTTTGTGGCATTTCACACTCACTGAACTGACATTTGAAAAGGTATCTGAATGGTGACGATCTCTAAAATAGGACTTTGTGTGAGTTAAAATAATGACATAGACTTATGATGCAACTAAGCAAGTAAAATCAAGTTGCATCATAGTGATGCAATGGCTGTGTATATCAGAGATTTGCGTGGGGAACAGTTGCAACACATCTTCACACCAATGATTTATAGTATCTATTCCAAAACTCCCATTCTTTACACTTTGATGTTAAGAAAGGATGCCATGTTTGCATATTGCACAACAGAATACAGTCCAAATTTCCAGTGAAATACAGTATAAACCTCAGCAGCTTGGAAAACTAGATATTGTGGGTGTATGTAATTAAAACATTAAAGGAGACATTGTCTTACATTTTTTATTACTAATTCTTGAGGTATCTGAAATGTAATTGAATAATAATGGTGTATTAGAAAACTGCATTTGATTTGCATTGATTTTGTGATCGTGTCATCTGATCTGAGGCCGTATGTTTTAGACCCTTGGGTAAAGAGAGGGGCGGAGCTGATCAGTATCTGGTGGTGAGTTTGGTCAGGAGGCTGGGGAAGACTGGACAGACCTGGTTAGCCCAAACTGGTAGTGCGGGTGAACTGGGAAGATTTGAAAGAGGCCCCGGTCCAAGAGAACTTCAACTCACACCACCTTAAAAATAGTGTTTTTCCTTTCTTTCTTGCCTTATACGTGTTATAGGAACCACACACAT
>JAOEGT010024370.1:0-10334 GCA_025447795.1 Speoplatyrhinus poulsoni
AACATGTTTGGGGACAGACAGACAGAGAGAGAGACATAATGCTCCTTGTCCCCTGACCCAGAACATGTTTGGGGACAGACAGACAGAGAGAGAGACATAATGCTCCTTGTCCCCTGACCCAGAACATGTTTGGGGACAGACAGACAGAGAGAGAGACATAATGCTCCTTGTCCCCTGACCCAGAACATGTTTGGGGACAAGCCTCCCATCCCAGAGTACAAGGTGGCGGCCATCCAGAAGTCCCGCTTCATCCTGCTGCACTACGGTGCCTTTAAGGCTGGCTGGGACTGGCTGATCCTGCTGGCCACCTTCTACGTGGCAGTCACCGTTCCCTACAACGTCTGCTTCGCCGTGGCGGGGCCGCGGGACGAGGGTGGCAGCGCCCCCCGCAGCCCACCCAGCGTCAGTGACATCCTGGTGGAGATCCTGTTCATGCTGGGTGAGCGAGACACACACACACACACACACACACACACAACACGCCACAGAAACAAACTCTTGACTTCAGTGTCATCTCACTTTTCCACCTATGTCTCACTTATTAGTCCGCCATCCAGAGTGGCTGAGTGAACGCTAACCCCCATTTTCCATCGGGCGCGTCTCCGTCGCGTTCTGGCTCCGCCGCGGAGCTCTACTCAATGCACGTGAACCACCAAAGTGTCCCAAAAGCATCTTGGTCGCGGGAGCATCTCGGGAGCGTCCCGGGAGCGTCTCGGGAGCGTCCCAGAAATGTCTCTCCGTTCGGCTCCGCAAATTTTTTTTCTATTTTTGGACAGAGACCCTTGCGGGACGCTTCTGAAAGTGACCAAGTGCCAATCAGACAGAAATATAAATTTCTGATTGATTTGTTGCTATGGAAACTTGGCGAAAACACAGCAAGACGCTCCGCTTCTGACGCAGTGCAGATGACAGAACAAAAAACGGATCGCTGACGTGACGGAACAGAGACGCGCCCGGTGGAAATCAGGCGTAAAATTACCAGGGTCTGCAGACTATATTCTCAGTGAAACTTGATCAGGATAATTCATATGTACCCCTAATTTGAGAAATGGATATATAATATGACCCTTTGATAGTGCACGAGTGTATAATGCTTTCCATTAAAGCCTAATGGTAAATGGATTGCATTCATATACTGCTTTCGCTATTTTCTGGCCACTCAAAGCGCTGCACAGTATTCGCTCACATTCACCCATTCAGATACATTCATACACCGATGGGGGAGTCAGTCATGCAAGGCCCCATCTGACCACCGGGAGCAGTCAGGGTTACGTGTCTTGCTCAGCAACACCTCGACTCTTGGCGAGGAGTCACCTGACGATCCGCTTTACTCACTGCACCCAAAATGCTCACTCGCTAACAAGTTGCATCGGTGACGTCGTTGTAATTAAACGCAGCTAACAGTGATGGTCTGTTTTGGTTGGCTGTTGAGTGTTCAGTCAGCCCAAGCCCTATCTAACACACGCAGCGCAGCGCACGGCTTCAACAGTAGGTTTTAATGATGCGAATGCAGTTCAAAGGATATGAGCCGTGTACCACAGACCATTACGTCTCCTTCTTATCTAATTTCCTAGCAAATAAATCGTCCCTTTGTCCTCAGTCTTGTCCATCTAAATAGAGGAAACACTCCACAATGAACAACTTCCCTTGGTGGGCCATAACTGAATACACAAACCTACCATCAATAAACCTGCGCTATGAAATTATATGAGCCACCCACATCCAAATGCTTCTTGTCAATCGATAGGCCATTTTTAACAACTAATAGGCCCATCTGTTCATCAATACTTCCCTTTACTGCACAATAGTGGATTAGAAAGAGCCAAATGGCTGTTTTTTCATTTCTGTTAATTAGCTGCCTTCAATTAATTAATTGCATCCTACCCTGCGGGCTATATACTCCCCAATGAGGCAATGAACGTGTAAATCAGTTCCTTGTTTTTCAAAATTATTTGTATGGTTTTGGTGTATGTACTGTGTAGCCTATCCTTAGGCCTCACCAACATGCCTTGTAATTAGTGATTAAGCAATGTGTCCTAAACATGGCTGAAGGTTATGTGACATGAACCGCGGCTTGATTCTGAATGAACTTGTCTGACAATGTGAATCATATTTACTGTACTTAAGATTTAAATTATAACTTTGGTCCTGCTCCACATCTGACATCTGAATAAGAGTTCATGTGGAATTTATTTATCGAATCCAGCCCACGCTATTTGATAAAGATGGTCATGCTCCTTATATTAAGCACTTCAGTGAGGGTGTGTTCACATTAAACTAAAATCAAATGGTATTTTGGTTCGTATTATTTCCAATTATTAGTGGAATAAAACGCCATGTACTGTAAACACAGCTAGTTACCATCATCACAGTACGTTTATATTCACAGCTGCTGACTTTGCAGTCATCACACCTTCCTCAACTATGTTTGTTCCTCTGGTAGACCAATCACTACTCGCTGCTGGGAATCTATAGCATCTAGCCAGCTGGTCAAAAAAGCAATCAGAACTGCAAATAGATAGATATATACTTTATTGTCCTCTTGAGGACATTTGTTTTGGGTTCTACAAGCCAGATACAGTAAAACACTTGGAACTTTCAACTCTGATTCTCTTTATCTTTATCAGCAATACACAACATGGCCATAATACTACTATACACCTACAGTACTATACTGCAGTAATACTTATGTACAACTTCATTTTTAATTTAAACATAGTGAGGTGGGCAGTGGCTGCAAGAAGGTCCCAGGTACAAACTCGGGTGGTCCCGGCCTGTGTGGAGCTTCCATGTTTGCCCTGTGTCTGTGACTGAGAAATATCAGTAAGCTAAGAGCTGTAGTTTATATTACTGAACTAGAGATGCTTACACGTGCTTCTATTTCACCTCGGATTGACTACGGGAACGTACTCTGGTCATCGCTCAGCAAGTCTGCCCCTGAACGGTTGCAGGCCATCCAAAAGACTCCTCGCTAGGTCAAATATACGATCACTCCTCTGCTATTCTATACACTGGCTCCCTGTTGCATACGGGATCCAGTTCAGAGTCCTCCTCATTACTTATAGAGACCAGACACGGCCAGACTCTGGCATACATAGCTGATCTGCTTTTTTCTCTTTCTCCAGCTCGAGCCCTCGGGTCATGTAATTTAAATCTGCAATGCTCTGCCCACATCTTCATGGTTCTGCTGATCACAGCATTTTTCAAATGTGGGAATCTGATTGTTCTTAATCTGCAGATTTACTGTATGTTCTTCGAGTGTTTTTATGGAATATGTTATTGTGTATTGAACCATTTAATCGTCTATTGCGAGCAACACTGCCTTATTGCTGTAAGTTGCACCTTGGTATGTGAGAAGAAACATTTCCTTCATTTGTATGCAAGGAATTCTGCAAACTTGAATGACTTAATGAATGGCTGATTTAATGTAATATAATAATCTCTTGAAATTATCCATCTAACAGCAAAGAAACACAATACCAAATCCAATCTAGCAATAGAGGGGTCAAGTTGAATACTTTATTACTCTCTTAGTATGATCCATCTAACATCATGGCCACACACACTTCCAATTAAGTTTTTCATTTTGACTAATAACTGAGGTGTTCTGATAATTGTATGTATGGCTGTGTGAATCGTGTTTGATGTTTTGATTAAATCAGACCTGTTTTCAAAATAGACCTTTCCGACTCCGGCTTTGACCCGCCCACATTGGTTACTGTTGCTAATGTCCCAAAAACTTTTGTGACTTGTGGGACATTCTATGACAGAGGTCTTCAAAGTTTTTTCGGGCCGAGGACCCCTTGGCTGATAAAAACACGGCACAAGGACCCATTATCACATATGGTAGAAAATATTTAGTTGCTGGGCCAACAATAATGTGTAGGGTGGCCTATAATGCCGTGTATAAACGAAGGACACAAACTAAACCATTCAAATAATTGACACAAGCACAGATTGTATTTATAGTAATGTATATTTTCTGACGTATACATTTTTGGAAGAAAAGAAGTTTAGGATCAAATAATTTGGAGGAGCCCTTGCAGTACTTCTGAGGACCCCCTAGGGGTCCCGGACCCGCTGTTGAAGACCTCTGTTCTATGATATTCTCTCTCGTATTCCTAATGACATTGCAGTGTGCTTCTTTCCAAATGAGTCTACCTTGTCAAACTGCACTCTACAGAGAGGCATCAACTTCTTTAGTCAAGGAGATACTATTTCATATTCTCACGAAAGCCAACACTGGCTGTAATACATATTGTGGCCAGAATAAGCATTAAACAGCTACAACAGCTACGTACGCAGCCAGTACCGCTAACTGTGTGAAAGGCAAATGCATATATTATGTTACTGTACCTTCAGCCGTGTGTTTGATGTTCAGTTCAGCCGCCCCCCACAAGCTTTTTATCCACCCTATCTTCAGTTTAGCCAACTGTGTTTTCTGGACTGAAAAGAGGGAACAGTCTGACTAATTCTGCTATCAAGTGCTTAAGCAATTGAAGGAAAACAACAATATATTTTCATGTAAATATATAGTGGCGTAAAAAGACTCCATGTTAGTGCATGTGTGTGAGTGTGTGTGTGTGGCCCACGGGGAGCATGTGTTCTGGTCTGAGACACGGGTGCTCTAGTGCGACATCTAGTGGCAGCAAGGTGATACAGGCGTTTGACGGTGTGTTGCGCTCCACCACCAGACATCGCGCTGAACTTCCGGACCACGTTCGTGAGCACGTCGGGCCAGGTGGTGTACGATGCTCGCTCCATCTGCCTGCACTACGTCAGCACATGGCTGTTTGTCGACCTCATCGCCGCCCTGCCCTTTGACCTGCTCTACGCCTTCAACGTCAGCGTGGTGAGTGTGTGTGTGTGTGTGTGTGTGTGTGTGTGCACCAGGCCCGTGCAGAGTTCAAAATGTAAAAAAAAAGGCACCTGTCACCCACGTGTATTATTATTTATTTGTTAATATGAACTCTAACCTCTGTATCACCCTGGTTAACAGCATTATTCAATACTGAGTCTACTTTACATATATCTAGACAGCAGCTAATGTCATTACCAAAAACATTAGGTACATTGGGCCTACAACATTGACCTGACATGCCAGATGAATTGTTGTCTCAAACTGAGGCTACAAAACATAACAGTAGATTACATGTAGACCTATAATACAACTCAACATGATACTGTAGTAGGCCTAATAGTCACGTCAGCATATTTAGTCTCCTTTATTTGGCCACAAATGGACATGATCACTCTCTGATACTTTAGGCTATACAGTATAGTATGTAATAGAAGAAAATGCAGCAAATGTTTATGTGTTCCAAACACTTTGTATTCAATACCAAGATACTTACTGTAACATAACACAACTCAAGATAGGCTGGTGTAGTAGTGTTACTGTAGTCCAACCTGTCTCCTTTATTTGGACAAACATTGACCTGATCACTTTCTTATAAGGTAGGCACACTGAATGATAGATATTTAAATGCACAACATTGGAAAATTTAGGAGGCCTATAGTAGGCTAATAAGAGAGAGAGAGAGAGAGAGAGAGAGAGAGAGAGACTCTGACTGACTGTATATTATGCCTACAGTCAGTCAATCTTATATTATAACTGTTTAGAAAAATGTATGTAGCCCAGGGGTGGGCAATTATTTTCACTTGAGGGCCACATTGAAAATGTCAGAGAACTTCGCGGGCCACGTTACTTTGTTAACAAACATGCTAAAATTGTTACAAATACAACACAAAATAGCTAACTTTGTTAACTTGCACATTTATGCATATATAGGCTATTCCTATGCAACACCATTTTAATAATAAAACGCAGCAGTAAATAAAGTAACATTTTGCAGAGCTCGTCAAGTAATTTTATGTTGTATTATTATTTTTATTATGTTTGATGTACCGGGCGGGCCGGGTAGAACGTCTCAAAGGGCCGCATCCGGCCCCCGGGCCTGACTTTGCCCAGGCCTGATGTAGCCTATACCCGATTTGATAGGCCTATGGGTTTTGTTTTTGTGACTGAAAGAGGAAACTAAGCAGTTCATGCATTCTGATGTAGTCAGTGAATTCACGTGCAAAACGATGCACGAGTCGCTCCACAAACTGAAACGTTTACTGTGCTGGCTTTTGAATGTGGACTTCGTTGTGTTAGTTTACCTTACTACTAGCAACTAGCAAGGTAGCAAGGTAGCAAGCTAGCGGTGGGAGATGTGTCTGCTGCGTTGCCTGTACTGTATCGCAGAGACACAGCGATTACATAAAGCAGATTGTCAATGACGTTCTCAGATGTTCAAATTATGTATTTTCTTCTGTTTTGTTCATGTTTATTTCAATCTAAAGGCAGTTTGTTTTGACAACAATATTATTAGTTAACTATTATTAGTTAAATAGTTAACTAATAATAATTAATTAATTAATTAATTAATTAATTAATTAATTGTTAATTAATGTTGAGAGAGGGGCACTTTTGATTCATTTGGGAAAAGGGCAGGTGCTTGAGCACCCAAAAGCCCCCCCCGCATGTGCCTGGTGTCCACGTAAGTTTACATGTGTTGTATGTGCACTGTGTGCATGTACAGTATGTCATGTGCACTACGTGTGTACATACTGTAGATGTCCACAGTGTTGGTGTGTGACTCTAGGCAACGAATCATAAATGACAGGATCGCTTGCCTCAGTCTGCAAAAGCCAAATTAGTCGATTTTATCCATCTAAATTCCTCCACGATAAACGTTATTTTGTGTGATTAGGTAGCTCATTGCTGGCGCTTATTGCTCACACTAATAGGCAGCAAATGGCAAATTGTCACGCTTTGAGAGCGAGCAAAGAGTGAATGCTTAATGATAGCTTCCCTCGTAATGGTTCAATCTGCCAGCCAAACGTGCGCTTCAGAAGGATCAGCGCAAAGCTTTTCACCTGGCAGAAAACACATCATCACCATCATTTATCAATATTGCCATGGTCACAGGGCATTTCAGATCACCTTACATGTATGATAGATGAATGAATCTAATCTAATCTAACATAGTCTAAAATAATACAATCGAATATAGTCTAATATAATCTAATATAATCAAATATAATATAGTATAATATTATATTATATTATATTATATATTTTAATCTTCTATAATAAAATCCAATCTAATTCAATATAATACAATATAATACAATATAATACAATATAATACAATACAATGTAATCTAGTCTAATCCAATCTAATATCATAATAATAATATAATATAATATAATATGTATATAATATAATATATTATAGTATATTTTAATATAATATTGTCTAATTTAATTTAATCCAACCCAATATAATATAATATAGTGTCTAATCTGTGTTTATTTAACCCTAATCCCTGTCCTGTGTCTGTGCGTACGTGTATGTGTGTGTGTGTCTGTGTGCGTGTGTGTGTGTGTGTGTGTGTGTGTGTGTGTGTGTGTATGTGTGTGTGTGTGTGCGTATGTGTGCGTGTGTGTATGCATGTGTATGTGTGTGTATGCATGTGTATGTGTGTGCAGTACTTCGGGGTGCACCTGCTGAAGACGGTGCGCCTGCTGCGGTTGCTACGGTTACTGCAGAAGCTGGAGCGCTACTCCCAGTACAGTGCGGTGGTGCTGACCCTGCTCATGTCGATGTTCGCCCTGTTGGCCCACTGGATGGCCTGCGTCTGGTACTACATCGGCCGCAAGGAGATGGAGGGCCTGGGCTCCTGGGATATAGGTCAGCACGCACACACACACACACACACACACACACACACACACGTGCGTCTGGTACTACATCGACCGCAAGGAGATGGAGGGCCTGGGCTCCTGGGACATAGGTCAGCACGCACACACACACACACACACGTGCGCACACACACACACACACACACACAGACATGCAAAATGCACTAACACATGCACGCACGCATATGCACGCACATACACATACACACACATGCACGCATGCGCGCGCGCACACACAATTTGGAGCAGCATAGTCTAATAGTGGTTCGAGGGTTTGATCCCAGCCATACCGGCCTATAGGCATCAGCGTAAACATCGTGCCTCTTAGGACCTCGTTTATTTATTAGGTCTTAAAGGTGTGGTCAGCTATTGCAAGCTAATTGTAAGCTAATACACTTTTTGTCAAATTCAACAAATATCTCCTCGCATTTCGCTAGCTTACCACTCTAGCGCTCTACCATACAGCTCAGGCTTCAGATCAAACACATCCGTGCCTCCCTAACATGACTGGTGCATAGGTAACTGTAATGAGTTACCAAGGCAACTGCGTATAATCATTAAAATAAAGTAAGTTTAATAAAGAACGTCAACAGATCACAAACAATAACACACAAGGGGCAACACAAACTGGACGGAATATAAGGACAGGGGAGCAATCACCGGACGAGGGACAGGTGTGGGAGGCCCTGATTGCCACCTGTCACAGATCGGCTCTCAGGACTCTGGGGAAGGTCGGAGGGCGCGGCCCCGCCGCGGGACGTCGGCGTGACAGTAACCTTTCACGCCAGAGATACTGTTAGACATACGTGTATCTGGGGAGACGTCCATTGAAGCTGTTTGAAAAGGGCAGGCACTTTCAAAACAGATACTTGGCAGGTGATTGGACAGACCTGTGAACCGGTAGAACCTGTTGTTACTGTAAATCCATTCTTGCACGATAGATGTCAGGAGTGAGTGAAAACAAGCCTTTAGTGCCGTTCTTTGTTTTTCTAATACATTCTAATGAAACGGATGATATATTGCAGCTTCTACGTTTACCGCCATTGTTGTTTTGGAGTTCTCAAGTCTCCTTCGTCACGCCTAAACCACGCTAAGCTAAGCTAGCTAAGAGTACGACGCTGATTGGCTACACACTGGGCCTGAAAGACAACGATCTCCAAGCTCTCCAAACTGATCTTGCTGCGAAAATAAACTTAAGATTCAGTATAACTTTGCCACTCTAGACCTGCAGGGAAACAGTACGCGGTGTTGAACATTCACACAACAAGCACACACGCTGAAATCTGAATGACATACACACACACGCACACTACTGCAGAGAGTACAAGGGCCTAATCACTTTGAATTTGAAGTTTGGCAAAGATGGACCTCAGGCGTTCTTCAGGCCTTCCATCTTCACCTGCTGCCTAAATATGCACACATTGCATACTCCCTGAGACACAGAGGAGCATATTAATACATGTTGGCATTCTCACACACCCAGGGCCCCTGGGATATTGGTTAACGCGTGCACGCACGCATACACGCGCACGCACCAACGCACACCAGTTGTGCTAATAATGGCAAATATAGTGTATCTATCAAAGCACATCACTGCAGTTCATTAAAATCCTGAACAGATTTGACAGACTTCACATTTAAGCACATGCATACAGTTTAGCAGTCATATAACATCTCTGATTAATATCAGGCATTATATTCATCCTTATCTCTCTCTCTCTCTCTCTCTCTCACTCTCTCTCTCTCTCTCTCTCTCTATCTCTCTCTCTCTCTCTCTCTCGCTTGCTATTGATATATACCATTGTTGTTTCAGATAGCCTGTCATAATGTAATTCCTCCATCTGCAGACTAGCCTTCCTATAGAATAAGATATGTGCTTCATGCGGGAGCTCTGCGTGTGTGCCTGTGTGTGTTTGTGTGTGTGTACGCGTTTGTGTTTGTGTGTGTGTGTTAAAGTGCCTTTCAGTGCACGTGACTTGGCTGTAAGACTGGGGATGTCTTTTGTCTGCAGTTCCATCAATTATTCAAGGACAGCAAGCAACACACACACACACGCACACACACGCACACGCACACACACACGCACACACGCACACACACACACGCATGCACACACACACACACACGTGTTGGGGGTGGGGGATGGATGTGAGGGTCAAAGGATGATGAGTACACTGGGAGGGGGATGAGAGAGACAGATGAAGAACAAGGCAACATGGAGAGAAGACAGTGAGGGAGAAATAGATACCGTCGAAGGCTGGAAGACCCATCCATCATGGGTGGATGGATGGATGGATGGATGGATGGATGGATGGATGGAAGATGTGGAGCGAAATGAAAGAACGGACTGAGAAGTAAAAATTTCTTTCCAGAGGATCTTCCTCTCTCCTTCTATCCCTTATAGCATCGCCTCCTCTCCTCTCCTCTCCCATCGCCTCCTCTCTTCTCCTCCTCTTCCCTCCTCTTCTCCTCTCCCCTCCTCCTCTCCTCCTCTCCTCTCTCCTCTCCTCTCCTCTCTTCTCCTCTCCCCTCCCATCGCCTCCTCTCCCCTCCTCTCCCATCCTCTCCTCGTCTCTCCTCCACC
>JAOEGT010024381.1:0-10333 GCA_025447795.1 Speoplatyrhinus poulsoni
ACACATCCGTGTCTCACAGCTGGCGGCGCCATAACCGATGGTGCTGTTATAAACAGCAATCAGCAAACAGCAATGTGTGATCCCTATTCTGTAGCGATAGTGGGTAGACCGACCGGCGTCTGTTCATATGCATATGCTTGTATAGCAGAGAACATCTGCAAGTGTGAAATATTTTAAAAAACGTCTACAACCGCCGGAAAAAAACTGTTTTGAATTGTTTAAGCAATTGAGAAAACTAAGACCCACCAGCAACATTATTGCTAGCTGTGTAGGACACATACTATAAGACAGACATGGCAGAGGGTAAACTTAATCTAATAAATAAAATATTGTATTTAGGTTACAAATTGATATGTATCACTTGCATGTGGTTGCGAGTTTTGTGTTCCACTTTGGATAGAGAAAGTGTACATACTGACATTGACTGTGAAAGAGTACTGTCAGGAAAGGCAGCAAAAATAAACTATCACTCAGTTTTGCCAATCCATTTAAGTCAAATCATGTAGTACAACAGAATGTATGTACTCATGCAATACTACAGTTTGACAGGTTATATAATACAGCAGAACAAAGTTTTTAAAAAATTTAGATAATAATGGATTAATGCCAATTCACATTTGACATACTATCCTGTATGTTGTCAACCCAAAGTCATATCACATTTTATATAAAAAAAAAATATCAGTTTTGGATGAAATGGCATCTTAATGTAAGCCTAATATAAGGGCAAGAATACATCATTATTACACCTCAAGCATATTTTAGGACGTAGGTATAGGAATTCTCATTAGCAAAATAAAATGAAAATTATAACCCAAAAGTCCAACCATAACCCACTGGTTGCCCCGTAAAAAAAAATCTGTTCAACTTTAAATATGCACTGAAAGTCAGGGTAAAATTTAGAGAACATTATGTATTTCTTTCACACCCATCAAAGTCAATCAGTTGATAAAAAAACAGAAACAAACCAAATTCTACAGTATAAACTAGACAATTAATAAGTATATTGTCAGTTTAGGGTTCCTGTTGTTACAACACACAAAAGAGGGCATTACAGTTGTCAGCAGCATATAACATCACTTGTTATTTGTAATACACAAACCCTGGTAGGACCATAAGGGGAATAACAAATTCCAGTTTTAAAATATGCACCAGGGATTGCAGTTTTAGGTTTTAGACATTTGCCAAAAAACATAGGCATATAGATGTATGGCCAAAATTGATATACAGTAACTTTGGGACATGTCGCAAATTTGACAATGTCAGATTAGGTTAACTAAATTGCAATGAGGTGTTCTCAGAGTGGATGACCATTCTAAAATAATTTTGTCTTTCATTATAGTGCCTGCATTGAAACACACTGAAAAACAGTATAATTATTTTACTAAGCTTTACAAAAACAGTGCAGTTTCAACACCAACAACTTCACAAAATACTTGGAATGAAAATCAGGAAGAAAAAAAAAAAAGAGAAATATTACATCTGTAATCCTCAATTTGTTGCCCAGAGGCTGCATTACAGTTCATTTGTTTAACCCATGAAAAGGCAATGCTTGTAGCTATTGAAGCTTTTTGTGCTGCACTTATCTGAAAGATAACCTTTGCCTAACTGAATAAATATCAAGTGAATTTTCTTTAAGATAGATAGCAGAGGTTGGCCTATGTTACTGTTGAATGGACATTTCGTTACCAGACTGCACTTTCAAAGCATTTGGGTAAATACATTTGTTTTTGGAAATCAACACAACAATTTGATAAAGAGTCACACTGAATGAACAGTAAAATGTAAAAATCTACAAGATAGCAACCCATAATAAACACCAAGCAATTTTAAGAAGGGCTGGATTTTAGTTAAATTGAGGGAACCCCTTAAATAATCAGACAGTAGAGAGCAGTAAAGGATCTTATGGTGCAACATTTACATAACCAGAGCAGAGTTTGAACAAATACACTTCTACATAATTTGTTACTGAAATATTCTGACACAATAAAAGAAAAAGGGCTGCCTTGCAATTTGTAAACTATAAATGGATACATGTACTGTACATCCTTATGTGCAGATTCATGTATAATTGGGGCTTTCAGAACAATAGGGTAAATTGCATTAACTTTTACTTCATGCCCATAGATTGTCTGGTGTAAACTACATGATGAATTGAACACAAAATGCATTACACTGCTCTACAGTAGGTGTTTGTTGAAAAGCCTGGAAAACAGAATTTTGTTTTAAACTCTCTAATGTCTACTCTATTGCCCGTTTACCTCAATATGAATCCAAACACTAGTGTCCGGGAAGAGAACAATCCCAGTCGCCATTACTAATATTGAATTGTATAACGAGGTAAGGAAAACAATATATTTAAGGTAAATTTATTTAAACCAAAAACCAAGCATTTATTTAAGCAATCATTTATCAGACTAGAATTTATTTTAGTACACCAAAATCCATTTAGTGAAATGCCAGGAAATAAAGTTGTAATGAAGCTCCTAAACATTTAGATGTCAAATAAAAAATTATCGATGAACGAATATGGATACAAATCAAGTCTCACTTAAATCTTACATCGCTATAATTTTACCTTCCTCTAGCCGGTAACCCCACTTTTACACCATCTAACCTAAGATGATGCCTTCAAAGTGTAGATAAAGGCTGGTATTCATAATGTGGGAGACTTGTACTTTGAGGGCTCCTTTGCTTCCTTGCCCAAATTAAACGGAAATATAATCTTCCTGGTAGCCACCTACAAGTGAGGGACTATGCTATAAACATACACATAAACATCTTCCTGAACATATGCCTCAAATGGATTGTTGATAGATACTGTATATGCCTTAAAATATCTCTTATCACCCAACAAATATCTTGGATATACTGTACCACACTACTGTTGGCTGATTCACCATCGTCAAAGGGCCTTAAGGTAAAATGGGAAAAATTATTTCAAATCCTTATTCCAGAAGAGATTTGTCAAAGAGGCCTAGAAAATATCTACTCAGGCTCAAATAATGCCAATCACAGGCTCATTCAATTGGAAATATTACATTGTCTTCACTACAGAGTAATGCTATACCTTATCTATCCTACAGTCACTCTGTGAAAAATGTCTTCCAGCTGAAGGTACGCCATTACATTTCTGCTCTTTGTCCAAAGATAAAATTATCCTGTCAGACATATTTAAGATTTGATCAGAAATACATAACACTCCGATAGAACCAGATCCTCTCTTAATCGTTTTACGAATGTCAGAAGTGCAAACCAGACTGACAACAAGTCAACATATTCTCTCATAGTCTTATTACAGCAAAGAGACATCTTATTTTTTGGAAGAGTATAGATGCTCCCACGACTAAGATAAGGCTACATGACTTGACACAGCCATTTGGAGAAAAAAATAAAATATGATCTAAAAAATAATCTAGAGATATTTGAGATGACACCTCAACTTCATTACCTTGACAATATAACTAAATCATCTAAATGCTAATGACAATTCCAATAAAATTATTCCTGATGAGTAATAGAGGGTTGGGATTGTGTACTTTGTATTTATTTGTATATACATTTTTATTTTCCTTCTGATTTTTTAATTCAGTGATGTAATTGTTCAGTCCATCTGTTGAAATTTCCTTTGTTGGTAAATAATGTGCATTTCAATTTATAATGTTCTCATTTGTCCTTTTTTATTTTATTTACTTGTATGCCTGTCAAAAAATGTGCCAAATGATTATGCATACTGTATATTTGTACAATCTGCTCAATAAAAATATATGAAACAAATGAATTCAAAAACCTTGAAACAGAAAAAGTATTAATCAAAGCATAAACGGTCTTCAAATGTTTGGTATAACGTTATCTGTTTAAGTATATAGACTGATACATGGAGTTTGTTGTACACAAGTCCCTGAGGCAATGTATTTATCCTAAAAAGTCCTGCGCCAAGCAATATCTTTGTATCATTCAATCCACTTTTAGTCATCCATAAACATTTCTTCTTTGGAAGAATAAAATAGTTGTTTCTCATAAGAAATAAGTGCAATTGTAAAGTACCTTTCACACATTAAAACGTGCAAAGAGACTGTATCCTTCCTGTACATTAGTGTGTATTGCCCTGAAACACATCTAGACTAAATTACACTTGACTGGTAGGAACGTCAGAAAACGGGTTACTAGGTCTTGCTGGAACTATGGCTCTGCTCCATTGCACTGAAGAACACGCAAACGCCAGTGGTTAGTAGTGTGTGCATTGACTCGTAGAGAAGTTTCGGGGAAAACACACTCCATATGAAGAGATGGTATCGTAGCACAGTCACCAATGTAATGTAGATGGCTGCTGGCACTGACCTAAGTAGGGCCAGGCAGTAGCAGCCGTGAGCCACCGCAACAGGGCTCCTATAGGGAACAGAGTTCATGATTGGTTGGTTTCATACTTTCCCCACTCATGACTCACAGAAGACCTACGGCATGACCCAACCAAAGAGTGTCCCATACACACAGTTGTTTTGGCCACTTAAGGACCACTAGTGGCAATGTTGGGCGGTGTGTCAAGGAATGTCTTCAAATCTTGAAGACCAGCAATATTAAAGCCCAAGAACTATAGCAAATAAGGAGCTATTTTCCCAGCACAAACTGTGTACGGCCGAATGTACTTAAGTGCTACACAACATCTAAAAAAATAGCAATGATCGCTAATGCTCGACTGCAGTGTGGAGTTTAGTCTGTTTTAGGAATATGATCTTGTACCTTTAGAGATAAAAGCTTTATATAAGATGTGGGTATGCCATTTACTGCTTTAAAATCACTCAACTTCTTAACATTGGCCCTTTTTCAACAGCTGTCAATATTAATAATCACAAAAAAGCACTTTAGGTTAACTCTTGAAAATAACGCTGGAAATCTAATGAGATTATATGATATGGATCTGCTTTCAATGTTCGCAAATACATTACAGGGTGCATTTTCCTAACTGGCCTGTCAAAATCAAGGAAAAACGATAAGTGGGAAAATTTTGGCGGTTGACCATTAATGAGTGCATAAAAACATAAAACCATAATAATAAGAAAAAAAATTTGAAGCATTACTTAGTACTGCATCTGAGGGAACAGACCAGTTCACCAGGTATTGATCAAAGTACATTTCCTGTCCCTGCTGATTGAGCAAAGTGCATTTTAAATGAGTTACATTGTGTCAGCCCATTTTACACCATCTATCATGCAGCTCTTTTAAAAGCATTGTGCAGGAAGGGTTTCCAGTGAAAGAACTATTACTGAGAGCTGGCTATGGGAAACAACCGTTGTCTTTGTCCATTTGGTCAAATGTACATTGTAATGCAGGGTGTATTATGATATTAGTTAGGTTACTCTTCTGATTTTCTTACAGACAAATGTGATGTCAAGTGGAACGTTTTAACAAGGAAATATGAGAAAATGTGGTTAATTAAAAATGACAGGACACGCACATCAATATACGTTTTTATAAACATTTCTCATTACCCTAAATAATTTAAACTTAATGAAACATTTGACTACTTATAAATTAATGACTATCTATAAAACGGAAGTAGTAATTCATAAATTATTATAGGCCTACAGCATGGCCATCACCCCTACTCGGCGGCAAATGTAGTCCACTAAAAGGTACTACTTTGCCTATTTAGCATTAGTATACATACGAGTTTATAGCCTACCTAACAGCAACGTAGCGTAATCACGACGGGCCCAGGTGGCAGACGGCAGACCAGAACATGGTTTACAAAGAAATGTTATGACATACTGTATGGTAATAAGATGTTATTGGGACAGCCTACCTGTACAAGTTGACATCTTAAGATCTAGCTACTATGGTACAGTGTGGCTTATCCAGATATTTAAAAACGACTCCATAGAGTCAAAAATTCCTTTCAAATGCCAGAACCGAAAGTCTATTTATGCCAGGATCAGACTACAAAACTTTTTTTTGTCTTTCACGGTGGTCACAATATCAGATTAAACAAAAATTGTGCCATAAATGATTTATGCGTAATGGCAGGAAGACTGGCAACACTACACGTATGACACCAATCACCGTATGCTGTAGTTGACGACCTGGCACGAGATCATGTGTCGTCGGGGAGGAGGGGTCAAGAAGTTGCCAATCATGGCTGCGAGTTCATAGTTCGCAGTGCCGGAACTATGAACAAAATGTTACAGGACTGATGACGTAATTGGTTAATATTAGAACAGACCAATGCATTTTCTGGTCTGCCGACACGTTATCTTCTTTGTGTTTACTATTTTGCCTGACAGCGTAATATTGAATCTCGCTATGATCATACTCAAAACATTGATTTTAAAATAACTAAGTTGTAGAGGTAGGTCTGTCGCGATAACTGCAATATTGCAATACCGCAGTGTTGCTAACCCAACCGTGGGCCGTGGCAAGCAACCGTTACCACAATGTTTAAATGTTATTTTTTTTTTCATGAGGCTAGCCCATCGAATATGACGTCTGATCTAGGGCGTGTGCGTTATCGAAGCACAAATTCCCCCAGTGCTGTATTAGCCGGTTGTAGCATTTGGGAGTGTATGTATTTGCAACACTCCGACGTTACGCTTTACAGCAGGTAAACATACAGTTTAGTCATATTCTGTCTGGGAAGCGCACCATGGATGTATTGGCAGTGCACACACTGGAGTGATTCTTTTTGGACATGTCTGTATTCGTGTGGGAAAGAAAATGGAATACGTTTTCCCCTAACCTTTGGGGTTGTTGAGCCGAAAGTAGATCTTGGTGGTAGTAGCAAATATTCAAACGAGAACTTTGAAGGAGTAAGTGATGGCACATAAAAGCTGTGCCATCACTTCTTTCTGTCTACATGCTACCTAAATCAAGCCTGTGTAGGCTACGCTTGGCGCGCCATAGGCTTTTTATCTTGCTCTATTTAATATGCTTTTAAGTAGTCATATTTTCCAGCTGATATTTTGGCCAAACATCTTCCGGACAAAGTTACACGTGATCGCCTACGTACAGTCAGAACACCAGAACTAAACTGTTAGGCAGTTGCACAATTGTCTCACCACAGACCACGTTGCCTTGATTAATGCCCCAGAATCACATTCTTTCAGAAGCTCTCCGCCACACATTTGACCATTCAAAACAAAAAAAATTACAATAATACCGTAGACTATAGGGCCAACCTAAATCACTGCATGTACAGTACATTGTATTCACAGCGACAGCCATATGTAGAGGGTTGTAATGTAATAGGCTACTCATTATTATAAACCTATTTGCGAATACAATAATGAACGGACACGTGAAACTTTCTGGAATATTGTGTGTGGAGTTGTTGAATCTGCTGCCAGAGGTATGCTGTGGTTAAGTAAACACGATTGGAAACCAGTTATCTTGGAAACCAGTAGGGACGTAACACCGGCCGGTCAAGTATTTGTCAATCATGGCTACACAAGCGCTATGTGATGCTGGCGATCTAATGTTGAGAAAAAAAAAGGCGACAGTGGACCCATTCCTGGGTGTCACGAAGAAGACAGTATGGGCTGTCTATCAAAGAGACCTTGAGGTAAAGAACATACAGTATTGACATTAGCCAACAACTAGGCCTAGCAGGTTCACCGTAAACATCAAATAGACATGGATATAGTTGACGCAGCAGTGGCATCCATCTTTTTCTTCGCCATATTTACATAGTTTGCCAGAGAGCATCCTGCCATCTTATTGGTTAAAGTAAAGGAACATGTCGGCACATGTCGTAGGGGACGTCAAACTAGACGAGAAAATAAATGTTTCATGTTTCATATTTCATATTAGTTGGTCGCGATGAAGCGGTGTTCAAATATCGGGAGACGTATGGTTCTTGAGAGCAGTGGTAGCCTGCATTACGCAGATCCAGGATGGGATCACCGGGCCCACAAGCATCACGGGCCATAGTGCGGTTGCACCGGAGATAGCTACGCCGCTGGTACCTAATGAAAGAGGATAGTCACTTCTGAAGTGGTTTGCAGGATTTGAGTTCTTATAATTTGCCCAAAAGATGAACAGACGACAATGGTGCTGTGGGTGCATCCGCAGAATAGTCATAATGCACATCTGGCCCTACCAAAACATCTAGTGAAAAACCACCAGAGTAGGCTACAGCAAAGTAAAATGAACAGTAAACTAATTTGATTTGTTTTTGCTGTTAGCATTACGTTACCATAAACCATTGATTGCATTGCCAGATGTAGGCGAGAGAATGTGTGATAGATATACATTATACATACACTTAGAACATTATATATACGCTTAGAATGACAGCCAGGGTACGCGTGTGCGTGTGTGTGTGTGAGAGAGAGAGAGGGGAAGAGAAGGTGATCCTGATTATCCTGATCACAGCAATTTGACAAGCCTTTAACGGAAAGCAGTAACGACACTGATCTTAGGGAGGGCTATTGTTTTGATGACCCATTCAATAGCTTAGGTAAATTAAAGCAGAGATGGGGACTTGAGTTTGCGTCTTGGACTCGAGTCGCACTTAAGCCGCACACACAGTGACTTCAAACTTGAATAGAGACTCTTACTCCAAAGACGTGACCTCGAGATTTGAGACTTTTAAGCTATCTATTTTCATAAAGGAATTGTCTGGCGAACTAAGCCATTTCCCTCCTTTATCATCAAGCGTGTAACATACTTCCTTATCTCATGTGGGCGTGTAGGCTTCCGTATAGCCTACGCGGCGCAGTTATTGCATAGAGGTCTGTGCGGACACAAAATTCAGGTAGGCTATGGCCAATATGTGTTTGCTTTTAATGATCAGATCAGTTAAGCATATAGAGCATCAGTGAGCAGATATAGGCTACAATGTTTAAATTGATCTGGAGCCAGCCAGAGCTTCGGTGGCTGAACTGTAGCCTACACTTTTAGTAACCGTTTAAAATAAAGAGTCAGTTATTATATAATGTAACATCTTTCTCAGAGGCATCATTGTTACAAATATATAATAATCGGGGTAGTATTGTCTAAAACCTCTGCATTACAAACTTTTGCGGTTTTTCCATGGTTGCATAATGAACTCAAGTGGCAGGCTGCGTTCAAGACAGTGACATGTTTACAGTTACGTTCGAACAGCGATCACAGCGATCGTTTGTGCTTTGCTGCTGCTTACAGTAGATAGCCTATACTGTATAGATACAGTCGGCGTAGGCTACATGCCACTGAGCAAAACTCGCCAGTCCCATTAACACAACAAACGTTTTTGAAAGCAGTTTAAATATAATGTTGCAAAAGAAGAATACATTTCACTGAACGTAGCAAATGTTCATTCAACACACGCTGGTGTGTGTTGATGTCGTGAGAGTAAACAAAGTTGTGAAGCTTGCGGTGGGCGCTATTGAGAGAAGACCTAGAGAAGACTGTCATTGTTATTGACGTCATGTATGAAATAATGTTACTGGTGTAGGCCTATAATTTACATAACAGCCACCACCTAGGCTGTTTGATTTTAAGATGAATTTGCTATAAATAGATTATTCCTTTAGAGTAGCGGCAGCCTAATAAAACAAATAAGATACGTCATAGCCTATGGCACCCCATTCCCAATTAGTAGGGCTCCCCCACATACAAAGTCCCAATTTAAACACTGGCTACAGGACATACAGGACCTCTTCATTTTCATGCAACCCTGCCTCTGGTCTATTGTAGCTGCATGTTTATGTTGTTGCTGCTCTATTAGATATTTAAATATATAAATAAATTACACAGCAGCAAACAACTGCAAAGATAGTGGATTAGTTGCTAGATGCTAGTGATCTTAGTGTGACATATAGTGGCAGAAAGAAAAAATAAAATAAATTGTTCTGCAGACCAGATGGCATGCAGATGAAAGAACTCGAATGAGACTTGAAACTTGACTTGGACTTCTGACCAAAAGACTCGACTTGGAGGCTAGCTCATAGACTCTGGACTTGACTTGTACTCTAGCTCAAAGATTTTAACTGCTTTTAAATTACAATTTAACCGAACTATCTGGTGGGAAAAAAAATTCCCTTTTAAACTGTTTTAAACTGAGCGGTCAATCACGGGCCACAAAGGGGCATGGCTGCTGCATTTTGTGCAAAACCATGAGGGAAAACAAGTTCAAGAAGAAGGGATCAGTCACACGTTCATTTTTATTACTGCAGCCCTACATGTGCATGTGAGTAAGACTCCCCACCACAGCATTTAACATTTTTGTTTTTGTTGTTGTCATTTTGAGTCTGGGGCTTTTTATATGAAAAGCTGTCTAAATGAATGGCGTTTCTCTGTAGAACACCATCATGTTTTATATGTGAATGGTCTTAAATTTATGTTTAAATAAAACAAC
>JAOEGT010024392.1:0-10333 GCA_025447795.1 Speoplatyrhinus poulsoni
CGATAATACCGCAGACCGCGGTATTGGGGCACCCTTAATCACCGCAAGGACATTTTCTTCACCGCGACAGCCCTAGTACCGCAAACCATGACTGCACTATAAAAGGTAAAATAGGTCCATGTCCTTGACACATTATGCAAACTGATGTACGACTTACAATTTTTGACACATTGTAATATCTTACATGACATGATGTAGCCTAATATTGCTGCATATTGTCAGGTTTGACACAGCAAAGGCAATTACCGGTACGTTATATTTGTCATCTTATGCTAGTTAGGCTACATTTATTGTCTTTGATAAATGCATTTCTTAGTGTGACGGTGACCTGTGATATTACATTAAAATAAAAGTAATTATAAGTAACATAGCTCACAATAAATGTTCCATTGCTGTAACGTGTTGGGGTGAGAATGCATATCCTCCACACAGGTGCACCATAACAATAATGGTGTTAAGTTTGTATGTGTACGGGTACCAAGCACGAATTAATGGAAGTGGGCGGCATTGTGCAGTATAAACATAATATTAGGCATGATATAGGACAGTTAGGTAGAATCTAAGGGATGTTCCTAGCGACAAATTTTCCTGTCGTTTAAATTAAATTTAGATTTGTTTGATTAGCTACCGGTAGCAACTCCACACACAGAACTAAGTATCTGCTCATTGGATAATTCATGAATTGTCCCGCTCCCTCGCAACTAGGAACCATAGTTATATGCTAGGAAAGCATGGAAATCAAGCGCTCCCAACACCATTCACAGCGTCAACAGATGATATGTTTAACTGACTAGTATTCATGGTGCAGACTAGCGATGGTAGCAGCGTTTAACCAACTGATCGGCACATCCCTAGTAGAGTCATGAGTATATTAATATGTCATGTGAGCAACAAAGTTATCAATACAACATAACAGTTTATATTATATTAATTAAATGATTGTGAAAGAGAGCGTGGCTGGTCTAATAAAACGTATATTTCTGCTCCTACAATATAATGTATTTTTCCATGATTCTGTTAAAAAATGTATTACAAAAAATCTAAAGCTTGAGGTTATGTAGGCACACGCTTATAGAGTATTTGTGTAAAAATACCAAAGTACCGAAAAGGTACAATACCGTGACTTCTAAACCAGGTGTGAACTGAACCGTAACTTCAGTGTACTGTTACACTGAAGTGGACTAAATTGAAAATTGCTCATTCTTCTGTGGTTACACCATTTGACAATTTCAGGTGAATTCAAGATTAACATTTGTAGAAAAACATGAATACATGTGTCAAATGTCATACAACAAAATATTTGCATTTGAACAGATGTGATGCATGCATTATTTTTTAAATATCGTTTTATTTTCTAATTTTACCAAACCGTATTTGTCACTGCTATTGTAATGCTCTTTATTATTGCCCATATTTGCTATAATCGAAAATACAAACTCATGAAAAATGGCCCATGGAATAACAGTGCTGCTTTAAAAGAAAAATGGATGTGTTATAGATATGTCTGTGCTCGTAAATTCCTGAGTCCATTAGCATGAATCAGACTGGCACAGTCAATCAGGACATTTGCAGTGTCTTGAAATGATCATGAAGGACACCGTCTACTGTCTGTGATATCCCTGTGTCGTTTAAAAGCAGGGTCCATCATTCTCGAGAATGCTTGCCAACTTCTAAATCAAATCAAAACACCTCTCCCTTCAATATTGTGCTCTCAGAAGCTCCACAAGCTCCTCAGAAGCTCCACACATTGGAAATGCATTGTGAAGCCTAGCGCATTGTTGTGAGTGGTGTTCGCCACTTTGTTATGTTCCTACAGTATGTACGGAGCCAGGGCTGTGTAGAGGTAGTCTACCTGATTATTTTTTCAGCACGCAGAGAATGGTAATATAGCGGAATGCAAGGATACAGTATTCGCTGAACTTGACAAGATGTGTATTAGCTTACTACTGCAGACTATACATTTAAGGCCCTACTGAACTTGTGTCAAACCCTCCACTTGATTCCTTAACTCAATATTGAGTCCTCCCACAGACCATAAATTAATCCCTCATTCACACTAGGCCTTGGATCGGCAACTCACAGTTCTAAGCCTATTCATCAGAAATTAACCATTGTTTCTTACAGTGCCCACAAACCTGATCTGTCTCTACTGGCAGAATGTGTTCTCATGTTACTCATGTGGTTCGTGAGTTTAATTTAAAGGGACAAGACAGCAGTTTGTCTCACTGTCGCAAAACATGAAAGCCACCCCAGTGTGGTAAACTGACTTGCTTTGTGTATAGTTTGTTTATAGTTTGAAGACCGTGCGTGTGATGGTGGAGAATTTCAGGCAGGGCAGGCCGCAGCTTGCTCTCCTGCAGATGCATGTGCCCTGGGTCGCCACAGACTAAATGCACGTGCTCGGGGAAACCACAGTCACACACTTTATTTCACGTGAGTTTTCAAGTGAGAGAGGGGCCTAGCGTCCTCATGTTTTCAGGTGTGTCGTGGATGAGACCGGCAACATAATTTCCAACTTCCCAAGAGAGCCTACGTTCAATGTATAATCAAAAATGTAATGGGGGAGGGGCGGGTATGCGCACATAGCCAGAACCAAAACAAGGTTCTTAATGCAACCTTCCTCCCCAGGGAAGAGAGACCCTGCAGAGGGATGAGCCAGCATTCTCCCAGGCTGATGACGTCGCACGGCCCTGACAAGTTGGTGGCACGCAGCGGAGGAAAGCAGAGGACACACTGGCAGCCACACGACACTGGGGGAGGGGCCTGGAGCCAAGGGAGTGGCTGGGGGAAGCAGTGCTGCTGCGATACAGAGGAGAGGACGATAAGGACAGCCACCTGTGTCTGTGTGCACCGTCTTAGAGCTGTCAATCATTTACGCACTTGACGACCACCTCCATAGTAGCAGAGAAGCACTGCCATATCTACAGTAAACTGGCATTAAAAACATAAATAACCAACAAGCCAAAAGCATTGCTTATTCTATTTAACTAAACCGGAAAAACGTGTTTATTCTTGGTAAAGCCCGTTTCAAACATGGAGGAATGTAATTTTAACAATGCAACACCCCCCATACATTCAAAATAAGTACCCCCCCTCACACACACACCCACACAGTATAAACGCCCCATCAAATTGCAAGGGTGAACTGGAATGATTCCAGCTAGAAGTAACAGCATTTTCAAAGAGCTAGGTTAGGTTCAACTTCTTGGTGTGGGTGTGGCGGTTGGGAATATACTGTAGGTGAGTCGTGGCTTTAAGCTTGGGCGTGGCCACTTGATGATAGCTAGCCTATCTCACCAAAACTGCTTTCTATGTTTTCCCCCCACTGCATCAATAAGACTATCAGAATAAGCCATTATAAAGCTTATGTTGCATTCATACTTTTTTTTCCTTGGCATTTAAGAGTAGTATAGTCAAAGAATGCTTAACTAATACACTGTCTAAATCTAGCTTGTAGTACCAACTACCAAGCTTTGCTTGTGTGTGTGTTTTAATGCATCTGATGTCATAACATACTGTAGTTTCCAGTAGGAGTTTGCTTCAGTTACATCAGTGTTATTGTGCGTTGGTGCCACCGACATCGTTCACATCTAGCAAATCAAGATAACTGTTGAACGTTTGACACTTATCCAATATCCCCAACTATGCAGGCTGCAAAGTCAAAGCATGCTTAGTCATGCATTATAAACAAAAGTCACAAGGAGTAAGCACAAGCCTGGGAAACTAACCTCTCCATACACAGCTGATAGATGGGACAAGTGAGTGCATAGCCAGCACTTTAAGGAACAGTACACAGAATTAACTGAATAATGTCTGGCTGTAGGCCAACCCTTGGTGACTGGTTCTAAACTGGACTTCAGACTATGACAGACAGAATGTATTAAAAATTGGGATCAAATATGACCCCCAACAGAATATGACCACACATGTAGCCAGACAGAAAAAATGTGTAAATGGTTGCAGGTCTTACCAGCATTGGGTTCATGTTAACAACTTGGCTGGCTACACACACTATGGAATGATAAGTTAGTGTACTCACCTAATTTCATTAAGGAGGCCAACAGGACCCATAACGATATCTCAAAGGGGGTCTGAACGTGATGGTAATCTAATTCAAGGACGGGGAAGAGCTTCTTGGTGGCGTTTTGTCCTGGTTCTTCTTGTCCGTGTTTGTCGTGGGGTTCCGTGTGGCTACCACCCGGAGAACCGAAAGCCCCCAGCGCACTTCCCTCCAGTAACACTAGTACTGCCACCAGCAGCAGTCCATTCTCCGAAAAACTCTTGTGCGAGAATGCCACCGAAGGCATCTTGCTAAACGTAGTTTGCGTGGCAACACCAAGCAAGTAAATAAGTTATGTTGCAGTTGTTACGGTACGATAGTTACCTTGATGTACAGTCTCCAGACATCCCTGTTTAAGATCAAGCAAACAGATGCCCTTAAAAAACAATCCTATTATCATAGCCTTAGGAAGGTTGGCTTTTTTTGGTTGGTTGGCTTGTGGTGTCCCTGTCGCACAGACTGCGGTTAATGCGATGCAGGAAACGCACACCAACGGTCATAAGGACGTTGCATGTACACAAAATGACAACATCTAGTTTCTACAGTTTCTCTACTAACATATGATTACTTGTGTTTGTTATTTCCAGATCTGGTCATTAACTCTCACTATTATTAGCCTATATGTCCTCTTCTGGGAAAGGCGATCGAGGTTCGTTGATGCGGACACGGCAGAGGACACACCGGGCATCTCATTTTGCGACCATTTAAACAATACGTTTTACGGATAGCTATTGACCTTGAGCAAGTGTTATCGGTACATTTTAAGAGCTTCCTACACCAATCCAACTTTAATAGTGTTCACGTCCAGAGCTGCGGCTTTCCCCCGTCCGTAGATGAGTCCCTCGGCTGGATTAAGGTACCGCCGATAAAACTGAGGACGTTGTGGAGCAGCCGTGCGTGTCTCACGCAAATCCACGAGTTATTAGAATCTGTCTTTCCGCTGTGTAGCCTATCAACCCCAACGATATAATAAATCCTTCAAAAACCCGTAGCCTTTCGCGGAGGGTTTTGTACAAGGAGAGAAGAGGGCGTGGAGGAGTTGAGGAGATACCTTACTGTACTGACACCTATTGGAGAGGAGGTGGTATTTGGCTTGAACCTTTCTAGCATAACATTTGCGTGCGACCCGGGCGGGCGGTATTTAAGAATTTCTTCCATGTCCATATTGATTTTTCCTGCTATTGGAAAACTGCAATATATGACAGCTCTGGCTATAATTTACCTGTAATGCATGTTTAAACACGAGGATGTTAATCAAGAACATACTAGCTACTTGTATAGTTTCCTTAAAACTGTATTAGGCTATGGGGCTATACACACTGTTTATAAATCAAATATCACCGTGAAATAATGTTCACATTTATTATCCTGCCCTACATTCTTCATGTTTTGGCATGTGCGTGTCTGCGTGTGTAGATTATGTGTAGGCCTACACCATGTGACAGGCTATATTGCCCTCCAGTGGCGTTCCACTTGTAGCATACAAATTATTGTATGAATAATCACTTGCCATATCTGGGAAAACATAACAAAAAACAATGTAGTCTTCAAGTGTAAAAGCCCTTGCTTGCTAAATTGTAATTTGGATGTGGTAGACATAATGTGCAACTTCAGTCAAGTGGATAATGGCTGTCAAAAGCTTGCACAACCCAAATTGCCCTGTTAGGACAACCAATAGCAGGCTTGTGGAGGTAAAGACATAGCCTAGCAGGGATTGATTATAGTTGTTGGACAAATTAATACTTTATGTACACCTAAACAAGACTGTTAGAATTTAGTAAATAGGGGACCTTACACATTTTTCCAAGTAAGTGTACAAATATAAATAAATGTGTCTGGCCTAGGCCTACAGAGTAGATGTGGTATGGCTACAGCTGTGGACATAATTTCCATACAGCAGTTTTTCAGATTTGTAATTTATTTACATGAAATATATGTATTTGTATAGGATTCTTTCATTTGTTTTATATTAACAGTATATACCTATTATATTATTTCAAATGTTGCAGTTTATTCCACCACCTTGCAGAGATCTTCAAAGCTGCCATCATGCCTCGTTCCTAAATTCAATCCAAAGTATTATCATATCCAGGACATGTCTAGTTCAATATAGGCTACATTTTATAAATAGGTTTGCCCTTACACATACCATGACAGGCTACTTTAGATTATATTGGATAACATACATGGTTTAGGACTGCATCCCCACCTCTGTTGTGGCTTTGCTTCAAGAACCCATATTACTGCAGTGCAGTTCAAAACATCAATAAAAACACTGAGGAAATAACAGGAATCATGATGCCGTGGCTGACAGATGTGGGGCAAATTACTCAGGAGAAGCTATGACTGGCATATCTTACTTATGACTGCTACTCATGTTGTTGTTCAAGTCTGCATGAACACAAGGCCCTGTGGGTCAAAAACATGCACTGCACATTTAAACCCAGAACATCGTTTTAAAACCTATCAAAGATTTTAAAATAACTACCCAGTCTGGAGATATAAATTATCTTTCTTTGTGCTTGGTATAATAGGAAACAGCATATTTACTGAGTCCTAGTGACCAAGAATGCAGTTAAACAGTTTTTTGTTTGTTTTGTTTGTCCTTATAGGTAATGTTGTTTTATACACCCCGAACACAAATTTCCTACTCATCATATTTCTTATTGTATGTGTTCAAACACAACTGTGCATTAATGGTCACAAGGCGTTGGAATGAGGGGTAGGGAATGTTGTGAGGATTGCTGAGAGGGGGAAGAGTGAAGAGAAAAGTGAGACATGAGGGGGGAGGGGCATGGGCTGTTGAGTTTCAAACCAAAACTAGCATGTGGTTTCACGTGGTTGAAGGTGAAGACCAGACCGAACTTGTGGTGTGTAAATTAAAGACACACTGTATATCTACATATTGGACTGAAAACTATTGTTTACAATGCAAATAGGAAAAAAAGTAACTTGCTTGTTATGTTTGTTGATCATGATTCGTATTTTAACTAGGATTAAGTGATTTATAACCCAAGGCAGACATCCACACAGTGCACACATTATGTGAACTGAACCCAAACCAGAACCTTAATCCTGCTTTTGCTGGATTGTCATTGGGCAAATCAGGTCATCTGTAAAGTCAAAATATCCAATCACAAAGACAGTGTCAATCTCCACTCTAATAGGTGGAGAGTGACTGACCAATGACAGCAAGAGTCAGGGAGAGCAAGCAGGGTCTGCACACATCAAGAAAAAGTCTAGTGGCCAAATTATAATTTCTGCAAATTGACTACCAAAATAGCAATTAAACATTAAACAGGTGGGATAGTTCTCTCATTAGACACCGGCTTGAACCTGATCCTGATAGGTGGTCTAATCAGTAAATGTACGCACACCTGTCTGTGGTTGATTGCATGACAAATAATGTAGCAACAAAAAAATGAACAGCCAATTATAATAATAGTTTGCCTCTGGTTAAAGTTGCAGTGCATTGGCTGGCTGTGGACATATTCCCTCTTGATAAATGATGTGATGGTGAGGTGTGTTCAAAAGCAGATGACTTTCAATCCATTGTTTATTGTCACACCACGAGAGAGAGAGAGAGAGAGAGAGAGATAGAGAGAGAGGGAGAGAGGAGCTGACAGTGATGACAGCATCTTCATGATCTCATCCAGTCTGACTTTAATTGGGTTTGTAATGATGACACAGTGTGACACTGGAACAGGGCTGGACTAAAATAACAAATGGTGTCCTGACCGCCATCTTGCCACCAGTCTGTCTACTAACTTAACTCTGTAAGAGCACTGATGACCTCTGACAACACGTCTGGTGAGGACACACGCAAGAGGCTGTGACAGATGTAATCACACCGAGGTTATACCGTCTGACAGGGGTGGTCATTTGTGGATTCACTGGACTCACTTCTGACTGATGGGGTTCAAAACATCCACAACAAGTGTTATGCATTCTCAATCACCAGAAAATCTCTGACTACTAAAAATCTACAGTTATGTTCCAAAGCCTTGCACGCCTGCTTTCTCTACCTTTGTGTCACTGCAATCATACCTACCCATCATGTTTTTTCTAAGTATACAAAGATCACTATAATGTCCATAGTGATTCATTTCCATTATAAACCACAACTTGTATTATTATGGTCATTTGATCATTTTTGGCTAAAGGCCAATGAGAAACATAACAAGGACTCTGGTTAAATTCTTAGCAACAATATACAGCAGTACTATCGCCTCAGTTTGTTGAAACGCCACCCTATGGGATTCTCTATACTCCACAAATGGGTGTCTCAGTGCCCACACATTTAATATGTGTAAGTAAAATAAATATTATGTTGCTAGTGGTAAACACAACTGTCCCAACTTTTATGAGTTGTGTTACAGTTGTCAGATTTTAAATTAGTGTATTATTTTCACAAAACAATTGAATTCACAAGATACATGTCTTTTTTTGTTTATATTAGCATTTTGCATACTGTCCAACATTTTTTGGAATTGGGAATGCAAGAGAGAACTGTTGTTAGGTACCTTGATTCATATGACATTCATTGATTCATGATTTGCACTAATTTTCTTTCCTTCATATTAAGCCACAAACTATAGAGTAGTTGACAAAATACAGAATAAGAACATCAGAATATATATAAATATTATCTAGCACACCTCACCTATTCTCTCCCCTCCTCTTATTGTAAAGTTGTTTGCCTCAAAATACCCTGTGAAATCGTGGATGGAGATAATGGAATACTGACTCCATTGTCAATCGTCAGATATTCTTTCATGTGAAAATGTACTAAATGTAATTTTGCATGCTGGCCTGAAGGTGGTGCAATCATTCTTGTCACAGAAATTACTGTAAACTTTTTAATATGCCTATAGTTTGTATTTAAAGGTGGATATGTGGTGAACTTAACAAAAAGCCTTAGGGTGGTCCCTCATTTGTTTTTATGTCAAATAACAACAGTCTTTCTCCAGCATCGCTTACGACACATTTAAGAATATACATGCATTAGTCAAAACACAAAGAAAACAACTTCATCAAAACACATGCACAGCATTTAGAAAATGCTCTGAAAATTCAGACAACAGAAACACTGTAAAAGACAGGCAGGCTAACATTACTTGTGTATGCAAACATGTTTAATTAGGCTACTATGTCTATTGCCAGAACTAATCCCTGCTTATATTCAACATTGTATAATATTATTAATATAATCACAGCACAACTATCTTACACAGGGTATGGTGGTATAGTAAATAGTAGAAAAAGAATAGAAAAGGACAGAAATTTATTAATATGGTTCAAGATGAATTGTCTAGTTTTATAATGAACATTAACATACATCAACTGATATATTAACTGTTAAGTCAGTCCACTCATCTACAATTACAGTAGGACAGAGAAATATGCTATTTATGTGTTTTTGAGTATTAATACATTTCTGAAAAATAGATTGCATTTCCAGCTAAGCAAATTTTACATAATTATTTTGTAGCAACCACCCCTCAGTAATAATGCACAATATATTACATAGTTTATATGGCAATACAAACGTTTGAACTTAACCGTCCTGTAATCACAATAATTTTAAACATCAATACATTTGCAATGTACAGTGTGAGTAATAAAGGCCATGCATACACATATACATTTCAGAATCAAATTCATCATAGATCTCAAACATATATCAGTACCTTTGAAAAGTCCTGTTAATGTGATGCAGAATAGTTATAGTTTATTTCATATTTTATATGTTATACTATGTCCGATGTAGGGTCTTTGATCTTTTTCCATATATACACACACCTTTATTTAACCAGGTAAAAAGACTCATTGAGATTAAAATGTCTTTTCCAAGAGCGACCTGGCCAAGAGGGCATCTTAAAACGTCCACATACAACATTTAAACACAATGTCCACCATTCAATTACAGCACCACAATAAATGAAAAACATAAATCTAACAGTCATAGTCAATTAGACATGAAGCAATTGCAATAATTGTCCATTTTCTCATCTAAAAGAAATAAAAAGTATTTAAATGAAATCAATTCAAGCAGCTCTAAGTCATTCTGTATATCATTCCAGGCAGTTGGGGTGGCATACTTAAAATCTTTCTTGCCCAACTCAGTACGCACCCGGGGAACAGACAATTTCAGCGTCTCGTGGGAGCGCAGGTCTTATATACTTTGGCTTTTTTTTCCCATCCATCCATCCATCCATCCATCCTCTCCCGCTTATCCGGAGTCGGGTCGCGGGGGCAGCAGCTTCAGCAAGG
>JAOEGT010024403.1:0-10333 GCA_025447795.1 Speoplatyrhinus poulsoni
CACAGCCTGCAATAGAGCCCTAATATCATCCACCAGGACACACAGCCTGCAATAGAGCCCTGAGATATCATCCACCAAGACACACAGCCTGCAATAGAGCCATGAGATATCATCCACCAGGACACACAGCCTGCAATAGAGCTGTCAAGAAAGAAAGGTAATATATGCCAATTTCATAACACTCGTTTGTTGCTCCATCTTGCTCTAATGTGATCTGTGTAGATCACATTGAGACAATACAAAAAGTTATTCTACTCTCTACTTCAACTCTCGGAACGTAGCTTTAAAAAATACAAATAAAGAGAAGTATCCCCTTGTCGTGTCACACATCATATAAAAGGACATGTATCAGTTCAACAATATATATGACTTCCTGTTTACGGCTATTCCCGCATCCACAAATACTGTAGTGTAGCCTATCCACAAATGCAACAAACCAGCACTGCATATTAAGGGTGTAACGGTTCTGAAAACATAGACCAAAACCACAATACAAACATCCACTGTTTCATGTCATGGTTCCGGAGGACAGGACCGCAGTCCGTACTCACATCCCCCAACCCGCTGCCTGCTCTCGCACTGGAACTAAACAAATGTTTCATTTCACAATTAACACTAGAACGTCTGAGCCTTTCTAGAGTTATCAAAACACCAAGTGACGTATATAGGACGCATTTGTTCTCATTAGTGGATGAATCAACCCCCCTCACTACGATGTTTGCTGGGATTATGACAACAATTCTATTGCCTATTCTCAAACGAAACCATGTTAAATAATATCACACTTTATTTAAAAACAGCAATGTGTAGGTTAAGTGTCATTTTGCAGAGAAAAGACAAAGCGCGTAGCGTTACGCACGCAATCAAAACACATCAATGAACACATATGTTCTCACACAAGGAAAGATGCTATACGTTTCGCTGGCTGGGTGGTTTAGGAATGTCACAACAGTTAAATTGGCTTTAATGTGGCACTCTTAAGTACATAGTCTATGAGGTGCGTCAAAATCTAAAATCCCAGCTTTACCCATCAAGGAAAAAAGAAGCAACAGAGATATTATCCGAACCATGACTTAAAATTGGTTACACCCCTACTACATATCCATGCCATTACATTACACTGTGTTGGCTAAACTCACGTCAGTTCTCCAGCCTTGAGCAGACAGATCTCTGCATCCTGTGCCGAGGTGCTGAGGTCTTCAGTGTCCTCTGAGGTTGTATCTCTAGTCAGGGAACAACAAGAAAACATGTTTAAAAAAAAAATGTATTCAAAGTAATTCATTCTCTCTCAAAAGTAATACTATGCATATACACTAAGCAGTGGTAAAGCTCCAAAGGAGCTGAATAACAGTACCAATGCACTCCAGCCTTGATTTGAAACATTATTACTATACACATCACAGAATCACAGAATATTTAAAATAATTATTTACAATGGTAAACAAATAGATTTAGTCACTCTGCGAGTGACTCATTCTTGAGCTAGGTTAGGTAAGCATTCATAAAGATGCTTACTTAGCCATTCCCTCAGTGCTTCAGAGATTATGAACACATGCTCAGTACTTACGACTGTGCTGCCCCCTCCTGTCCATATTCGGTAGAACAGGCAGTGGAGAAGGAGAGAGTTTCACTCACACCACTCACTTCTTCTTCTGTAATGACGTCAAACACACCGTCAAACACACCATCGTCTGGTTTGATGCCATCATCTTCTCCTGAAAGACGCAATACTCGTTTGTTTTTAAATTAATTTGTTTTTAAAATAATTCTTTCAGTCATTTACACTTGTGTTGTGAGCTACAATGAATTTAACTCCTCAGTTTAAGAAGATATAAGTGCTACAGATGAGTGGTAAAATATCTTCCTAAAGAGAAAATCATAATTCACACAACTTTTAGCATATTTATTTGGCTGATAAGGAATATTACATATACTGCAAGGCAGTGCACATGTACAATATTTAAATAGCACATTTCGTTTTGCAAGACATAATCAGTTTAATTAAAATAAAGCCATGTAGACTAGTCTTTTCAGTGAGATGTACAATGTTATTACAATCGCCTACATTTGCTTTTCGTGGCATGTTAAAAGATATTGAAGCTAAAATGTTGGCATGTCAATATAGGCTGTAATCATAAGTTACTAGGCAACGACATGAACATGAATTCAGTGGCGCATGCGCGCTGCACAACCGGCTTCTTGATCGTTGGAAATTAAATTAGGAATCAAAGTCAAAGATCTATTCAACTGGCCCACAAGCTACAAACGGCTTCACCGGCGACGCAATGTGCCTTCTCGATATCTAAGACAGGATTTGAAGGAATGCCCCGATGTTTTTAAAACATAAAAATAATGAGGAACCTAAAATAGGCCTAAAGCCCGGCCCGCGTGCGAACTCTGACGTGAAAATTGTCCCGAAGCCCGGCCCCAGGATGATAAAAAAGTGGCGGCGCATTCGGGCTCGGGCTCAAATGCAGGGCTCTACTGTGTAGTATCAATTTATTTTTCAGCACGCACAGAGAACGGTAAGCTAGTGAAATGCGACGGGCCATTGGTGACATTGACAAGAAGTGTATTAGCTCACAATTAGCTTACAATAGCGGACTATACCTTTAACTCGAATGAAAACAGGGACTCAACCGCTCATGTAGGACACGAAGAAAGCGTGCCCCTCATCAGTAGCAGCTCCAGGTCACTCCAACAAAGGCTAATGGTCTGCCTATGTATACATCCCCTCACCTGTTCTGCTCCTGTTGGGCTGAGGGCTGCTGGATGCGCTGGCCACACCCTCCTTGGTTCTGCAATCTCTGCAGCAGGCCTCCTTGCCGCCGCCCTGTAGGATGCCGCCGGCGTTGCTGCAGCAGTAGTAGCAGAAGGGACGCTCACACTGCCTGGGAGATGACATGACAGGGTTTGGCTGGAGCTGGGAGCAGCTCCGTGTTGCTTGCGTGTCCGCTTATACCGCTGCTTTATAACACTGTTCATGTGAGATTCATTCAAATTAGCTACGGCCCTGTCCAATTATCTGTTGCTTATCATGGAGATTTAGGGTGTACTCACACTTGGCCCAGTTGCCTTGAACCGCGCCCGAGCACGATTGTCCCCCCTCCCCATTCTCCCGCTGGCCTGCACTCACACTGCAGTTAACATTCAGGCCCAGCGCACGCTTAATCCAAAACATAAGGTTGGCTACTTGGTTTCAGGCCAATTATTTAGTCCACCTAATCGTTCCACTGGAATATGTCCTTGATGTCTGACGAGCTACCAGATTTATTTATTCAGTGTATCCCGTACCTTCAGATGCTGAGCACGCAGTTTTTTCAGCTTTTGCCTACATGCTCAGTGGTTCCTTGATACCCATGAGTAAGTAGATAGTTCTTGTGTGTTGTATCCAGTTGCTCCTGAATACTCTCGTCTGCCCACATTTCCAATAAACACTGCACTTCTGCCGTAGACCAAAGTGTTCCTTTTTCCGCCATGCTGTTTGTAATGAAACAACTGTCTCTTCAGTTACTTCAGTCCAATCCTCGGGCACGTTTGCCATCACACTGATGCGTACCGCGCTTAAGTCCAAAACCAAAACCACCTCTTTCAAGTGGGCCACGCCCGGGCACAGTACGGAGCGATCACGCTAGTCAAACGACCCGGACTTTGGGGTGAAACGAGCACTGGCACGGTTTAACTGGGCCAAACGTGAGCACGCCCTTAAGCTTTCTACACCAGCCAATGAGCTGGTCCGTCGGCCCGCGGTGTATCGCACGACGACTGCCCTGCGTTAGAACCAGGTGAAGTGGGGCCGCACGGCTCACCTGCATTTGTACTTGCGCAGCATCCAGCTGAACTGATTGCGGCAGCCCATGCAGTAGTTGACGTCCCGCTCCGTCTCCTCAACGCGCAGCTTCTGCTCAAACTCCAGCGCGTCGGACTTCTGCCACAGCACATCTTTCTCCCTGTGTGGGGGGAGGGGGGGCATGTTCATATACATGGCAGAAGTGCCCCATCAAAGTGCACACATATTAGTTATGAGCTTTCCTATGCTTAGAACAAACACATTCAATATGATAAGTCCAACTAGATTTGAAATCTAATAGCAAGATTTAAAATGATGAGTTGGATATAGCTTTTGCATTGTAGGAAAGTCCCATTATACACTACATTCATAATTAAAGTGTACAGCTGTTGGCACTGTACACTGCAAAAATATATCTAACGTTTTAGATTTAAAATCTGATTGGACATTTTTTCTAATATAAATGGCTTATATAGTGCCTTCATTTAAGTAAATGTGTCACATTTAAAATAAATATTTTGTTTGTTTTAAAGCATAAACAAGCTCATAACTTACATATTTTTGAACTTTGTATTTTATTTTTTTCATACGGATTTTTTGTACCGTACTAGGAAGTTATAACGCCCCCACCCTTCCACTAGGCCAGCAGCGTTCCCTGCCTGTACCTGATGAGTTCTATGAAGGAAGTTAGAACGCCCCCACCCTTCCACAAGGCCAGCAGCGTTCCCTGCCTGTACCTGATGAGTTCTATGAAGGAGGTTAGAACGCCCCCACCCTTCCACAAGGCCAGCAGCGTTCCCTGCCTGTACCTGATGAGTTCTATGAGCCTCTCCTCCAGGTTGACCTTGGTGCGATACAGGTCGTCTAGCTCAGCAGCTGTCTTGAGGGCAAAGCTCTGCTTCTCCTTGGCGGCTCTTCGTAGGTTCTCACTCAGCTCTTGACAGGTAAGCTCAGCCTCTGCTAGACCATCCTCAGTGCTGGACAACACAAGTTATAAAAACATATATACTCAACACCTACAAACATCTACTTTGTTTTAATGTGGCTGATGAGGTGAAACGCATCTTGACACACGTGATTTGATATCTGTTTAAATGGAACGTTGAACACATCCAATCACTTACCTCGATAACTTCTCTTTGAGCGTGGTCAGTTCTTTATCTTTAAGCTGGACGAGAGCCTCAGACTGGGCCGTCTGGATGCTGTGCTCCTCAATCCGTTGGCAGTATCTCAGATTTTCACCCTGAAAACATGCAAAGCAAAGGTCCTCTTTAGTTTAGAGGAGAACATGTCACCCAATATGAACACCTGGGATGATAAGGATCCATTTATACCTCACCATCTAAAGTCTGCTGTCTGTGGTGTGATTACTTAGGAGTTCTCTCACCTCGAGCTGTTTGACCTTGCCTTCCAGAGTCACCACCTTCTGCTGTTCAGCCCCCAGCTGTGAACTCACTTCTTGTAGCTTGTTGTTTACACTCTAAAGATGACAACACGCTCTAATGTTATAGTCGCTATTTCAAACTACTACTACTACTGTTTGTGCTAGTCATTAAGGGCACATTGACACCTGGGACAATATAATAAATAGCTATAGGCACTTACATTAGAGTGATTTGAATAGCCAATGTATAAACATATTATCAATCTGCATTTTAAAATCAAAGGATTGTATGGCAATTGGAATAAAAACACTACATTTGTATTATGTGTATAATGTATACAGTAACTATGGAAATCTGTCCAAAACTATTTTTTATAAAATTCATGTACTTGCATAATGATGAAGTCCACAGTATATGTTTATTGAAAACGTTACTAGAAGAAGATCCGAGCTCCTCCTAAAGGAGGAGCCCTTGTGCTACTCTCCATCTAGTGTCTAGTGGCAGCCCTCCACTATACAAGCTAGTCTACCCAGCCTACTGTCATGCGAGCATATTTGAGAAATATATCTTATCTCCACTCTTCAATAATCTGAAAAATTTGAAATTATAATTGAATGAAATAGTGGAATTCTGGCTCACCTGTATTTGGTTGCCATGACTCATGGATTGGCTGCTGAGCTGGAAGCGAATCCCCTGGATTTCCTCCTGGCTGCTCACCTGCAGGGCCCTAGCCTCTTGCTGGGCCTTCTCCAGCATGGCCTGGAGCTCCTGCAAGGCTCTGACGGTGGACTGTCCTCCTGCTGCGCCCAGCTGCTGCGCTCGCTGGTTCTCCAGTCGCAGCTCAGCCATGTCGGTGTCCGCCCTCTCAGCCTCCGCGGCCGCCCCTACCTCTAGTTCCCGCAGCTTGGCCGACAGCCCCTCGCAGCGGTGGCGCGCCTCTTTGTTCTCCGCGGTTAGCGCGCACACGTGCACGCCCAGCTCCGCTGTCTCAGTGTTGGCTCTGTGGAGCGCCTCCTTCGAGTCGCTGTTCTCTGAGGAAACGGCGTCGTAGCGCCGCCTGAGGCTGCGGAGCTCCTCTCTGGAGGTGCTCGCCTCCGCCTCCAGACCCGCGCGGGCCTGAGCCTTGCGGTCGCGCTCGCGGCACAACGCCTCCTCTCTCTCCCGCGACTGGAGCATCTCGTCTACGTGCCGCCGGTTGAGCTCCTCCACCTGGGCCTTGAGTTGTTCCGCCAGCGTGCGGAGGTCCTCTCTGGAGGACTCCGTCACCTCTAGGAGCGTCTGGACTTTCATCCTCTCGTCAGCTGCGACCATGAGCTTTGACTGTAGCTCCACCACCTCCTCCTGTAGCCTGCTGGTCTCCTTCAGGAGATAGTCGTGCCGAGCCTCAGCTAGAACTGGCGTCGACGTGGCGTCTTTGGCCTCCGTGGAAGGAGGCCGACGCCCTTCGTGAAGCGCCTGCGTCTTCTCGGTGCTCTCGCCGTCGCCCTTGTCATTGTCCTTAGCCCCGCTCTCCGCCTCCTCTGCCCTAGCATGCAGGGAGTCACGTTCGCTAGTCCGGTCTCTGCGCGTCGCCTCGGTTCCCTGGAGTGTTTCCAACTGTTTCTTTAACAAACGCTGGACGTTCACAAGCTCTCCGTTCTCGTGCTCTAGCCTCTTCAATCGGGCATCAGAGGTTTCCTTTTGAAGGAAGGCCTTCTGGACAATCTCCTCCAGCTTAAAGTTTTCATCCAGAAGGTTCCGCTCTCTGTCCTCTACCGTAAGGTTAGCGGCGTCCACCCGGCTCTTTAGGTGCTTTTCGGAAGCCCTAAGAGAAGCCACCTGGTCCAGCAAGGCTACCCTGCTCTCCGCTAGCTCCCGAGTGCTCTCCTCACTCCTCCTGACGGTCTGGACTAGTTCAGCATTTTGCTCAATCAGACTGGTATTTTGGGTTATGTAGTCCTCAAGCTTCTTAGACTGATCACTAGCAACAACCAAATTCCCAGCCACATCAGTGCTCAGACATTGTTTCTCCAAGTCTAACTTCTCCAACTGCTCCTCTAGATGTCTGATTTTCTCTGAGCTTTTGGCTAGCTCTTGGTCTCTGGCTTTAAGGTGTTCCCTTAACTCCTGAAGCTGCCTATCCAGAATCAGCTTCTGGTTTCCACTGGTGCTGCACATCTGCTCAATCTCCTCCCTCTCCTCTAGCAGCCTCCTCTTCAATTCCTCCGCCTGCCGCTCTCGGCTCTCCAGCGAGGCTTGCAGATCCTGGAGCTGGGCTCTCAAGCTCCCCGTCTCTTTGTCTTTCACCGTCAGAGCCCCTTGTATTCCACCCACGACACCCTGGAGGTCCTCCAGGCGTTTAAGTGCGTCTTCCCGTTCTTTCCCCGCGACTGTCTTGATCTCAATTAGTTTCTCCTCGCATTTTCTCACCTCCTCTTCCCTGCGTTTCAGTTCCTGGGAAAGGAGCTCGGAATGCCTTGCTCTATCTTCAGCCTCTCGCTTAGCCTCTAATCTCTCCTCCTCCGCCATCTTGAGATGATCCACAAGCTCCTGGATCTTCCGCTCCGAGTCACAGTAGCTGGCAGCCAGCTGTCTGCTTTCATTCAACTTGGAGAGGAGCTCAATGTTTCTGTCCTCAGCAGCTGTCAGTCTGTCTTGAAGTCCATGGTTTATCGCGTCCCTACTGGCCTGCAGATGAATTGCACTCTCTTTATTAACTGCCTCCAGGTTATTGCACGTACCAGAAACTGTAACCCGTTTCTGGGCATCTAAGCCTTGAAGGTCTTTCACCACACGTCTTAGGTCAGCCGACTCTTCACTTAACTCCTTGACCCGTGCCAGAAGCTGCTGATGTCTGAGGTCCGACTGATCAAGCTCAATGCGCAGTTCCTCAGCAATGCTGCAGGGGGAAGGTTCCTCGAGCTCAGCCAGACCGAGACTGTGGCCCAGGTCGGATACAGGGAGAAAGTCCTGTGCCTGACGGGAGCACGGAACCACAGAGATCTGGTCAATGTTTGCAATGCACACCATCGTTAGCACTTTTACTGTAGCTGTTCTCACAGTGGGAATGGTCTGCTGATACTTATTGGACATATTTAAATGTGAGTGGACGGGAGGGAGACGTTGTTACTATTGTACCTGTGAGTGTGAATAACTGCTGACCAGGCTGTTGACACTGGAGCAGCGGCTGGGAGGCTTCCAGAGAAAAGATGGCAACCCGGATCCTAATGTTCTCCTTAGTACCAAAAGACACAGCACACATTTAAAGATCTGTCTCTGCACCTCACCGCTTAATTTGTGTTGCTATAGTACACCACCTCCCCATCCACCTGTGGTCTAGTGATGCTTTAGGTTACGTTCAAACATTAACGTGGTTTTTTTTAATTATTACCTATGACATGGACAGTTTTCAAAAATGTCATGAACGCTCAATTTCAATGGCGGCATAGGCACTTTATTCTGCACCTTCTTTTAATAATTTTGAGTTGAAAAAAGTTCACCTTCTCAGAAGAAAATTAGTAGAGAGACTTGTCGTTACCCATAGTAACCAAAAAAGAAAAAATACCAGTATCATTTGAGAAATGTATAGTATTGGTAGTTTCTGAGCACAGTGAATTATACAACATGTCAGTAAAATTATATCTTAATATCCAACAAAACTGACATGCTTGTCATCTTCAAAAGCCAAAGTGAAAGCCAGTCTTCTCCTTTTGTAACTGTTATAGTAAAATGTTGCAGTAGCTGTTGTTATGGCAACAAAAACCCTTTCTCAGAAGAGCTTTGTTTTCTACATGAAAATGTCCCTGGCCAGCATATCTAATAAAAAAAAAAAGAAGTTAAGTATGACCGCAGCCTTACTTAATAAAACATGAGTGAGTGAATGAGTGTGCAAGAGTGAGTGCAGATGAACATATTGCCCAAAAGTCTTGCATAAAGAGGTAATTTCTTAACTCCTGGTAGAGAAACTGTTATATATTTAGTGTAGTCAACTTAATTTTAGAGACGTAGAGTAAAGCACACTACCTTTATACTGCCAAAATAAAGTATATTGCCACCTGCCTAAACAAATGTCAACTTATAATTGGCGTGGAAGGGTTACCTTGCAAAAGTTGGCCATTCCGCATCAAGGTCATGACCCCTTGCTGCCAGATCAAATTGGATTTGATTGAGCTCATACAGATGGTTGACAATGTCAGTGGTGAGGTGAGACTTGAGGAAAGGACTGCGAGCGTAATACCAGTCACTGTACACAGAGAACACAGTCAAACACACAACATATCTTTACAGTTCATGCTGTGCTACAGCTTCTGACAACATTATATTCTGCTGTTTCTTGTGTGCTTTTAGTTTGCATTTAACAACAGGTGATCAGCATTGTGTCAAACACAAGAGCAGTTGGACACAATACAGAAACTATAAGAAGGGGAAGGGATATCTTAAAACTTCTTCAAATAAATTCTCTGAAAAGAGAACAAAACAGTCAATAAAGGAAGTAAATTTTGTACTAGAAGTTTCATCTTGGTGTGTGTGTGTGTGTGTGTGTATGTGTGTGCGGTTCTCACCTTGTGACTTTCTGATTAATGAGACACTGCTGCAATGTGTCTGCAAGACGCTGGTGAACCAGTGAGTAGCGGATGAAGGCCCTTCCTTTACCCAGAGAGGTCTTCAGCTAAACCCAGAAAAATACATGGGCTTCATTGTTATCTGTATTATGTAATGTTATCTGTAACATGGAATGACCTCTACACTTTGAAACCAGTTCCACAAAGCATGAATATGCCAGATTATGTCAACAAATTCTCAAAACACATGAGGAAGATTGTCATGTTTTGTTCATCTTTAGTTTTCTTAAAACTTCTTCTAAGAAATTATTATGCACAACTTTGTGTTGGTCTATCACATAAAATCCCAATAAAATACATTTACGTTTGTGGTTGTAACAAAATGTGGAAAAGTTCAAGAAGTATGAATACTTTTGAAAGCCATTGTGTGTGTGTGTGTGTCTATATATAGACACACACACACATATATATATATAGACACACATATATACAGTGCCCTCCACAATTATTGGCATCCCTGTTAAATTTGGGTAAAAAAGAATTATACAAATTCAACTTTTGGTGAATTAGCTTGATGTCACATTGAAATACATGAGCAACATGCAACCTTTATGTGA
>JAOEGT010024424.1:0-10333 GCA_025447795.1 Speoplatyrhinus poulsoni
AGCAGGAATAGGAAAGGAGGGGAGAGGAGAGGAGGGGAGAGGAGGGGAGAGGAGAGGAGGGGAGAGGAGAGGAGAGGAGAGGAGGGGAGAGGAGAGGAGGGGAGAGGAGAGGAATATAAACAGAGGGTAGAGGAACGGGGTTACCTGAGGAGAGGATTCAGAAAAGCCTGGATTTAGGAAGAGACAGAGAGAGTTTCACTGCTCTAAGGTCAATGGAGGCAATCAAGACGGTCTTTTCTTTTACTTTCAATCTCCGCCTGCATTCTGACCTCAGCCTATGAAGACCTGCATGCCTGACCACACAGCAATACATGCTGAAGGCAAACACACACACCCACACACACACATTCACACACACACACACACACCTAAGGCCTAATCTAATTTCACCAGGGCTGTGCATTACTAAAGGTAATTCTTGATTCACTAACAGAATATATTATCAATTTAGCCTCTTTATTTATCCTCAGTTGTCCATTTTATAAGGTTTTCACTCACTGGTTATAATATACTGTTTAATACTGTTTATCAAATTATATAGATATAATACTGTATATATACTGCATATATGCACACACACAACACACAAACACACACACACACACACACACACACACACAGAGTAAGTGATATAGGTTTTGGAGAGTATGGGATATTAATTATTAGCCTCAGGCTATAAGTAAAGATACTTCTAATTTGTTAATGTAATCCTATAATTTTTTTTCTCATTACATATGATACATCAGCTTAACAATTTGAATGAAAAGTTGAATCTTTGAAAAATGTATAGTACATTAATTTTAGAATAGGGAATATCTTCAATATGTCTTCTGTTTGCTTATACGACAGCAGGCAATTGAGCTGGCATGAACTCCAGAATCTTGTGCAAAATCTGATGACCCATGTTATCCCGTGATTTGCCAATGTTCCAAATAGCTTCTTGTGATGGTAGCAGATGTTGTACATCATGGTTTTCAAGTTCATGACAGGACTACTTGCGTTGTTATGTTTGGTCTTCAAACATTGTTTCCAATGTTTCTGAATTCTCACAATTTTCGATAATTTTGGTTTCCCGGAAAATATTAGTTAATTCAGTGTGGTCTCAGATTTTTGAACCCGACTGTACAGTAGATAATTAATAAGTAATTTATATCTGGCCCCAATTTAGAATTTATTAGGAAGGAAACGCACTTGAAACAGCTAACTTCGACCAATAGTTTGTAATGTCTTAGTAATTAACTCTGATGTTGAAATGTGAAGCTTTCTTCACCCAAAGTTATACAACAACCTTATTTGGGTAATTCTCCTTCTTTTAGCAATGATGGTGAAAGTAATGGGTGTGTTTTTTGCAACAACAGCAATATATTTAGAATGTCAGCATACATGTACACTAACATTCAGGACATTGTACAGGTGTTACATGATTGAGTTTGTGTGGTATAAATACAATAGGTTACATGGATATGATAAATTGATTCCTCCAATGGATTCTCATTCACAACAATATTAAACACACACAGCACACACACACAAGACGCTTAAAACATTAGGTTTATTGGTTTAACTTGATGATGACACTCATGGTAACATTTCTTTCCACTTTAGCATGTGAGGGCTCTTGTGGACTATTTAGTGCCTGTGCGCAAGTGTGCGCAAAGGGGTTCCATTAGGTTCCAGGATGTCACTGAGGAGGGCTGCCTCCTGACCCAAGTTCAGCAGACGGGTGAGGGTGTGTGTGTGTGTGTGTGTGTGTGCGTGCGTTTTGGGGTGAGGATCCAAAGTCATTCATCAAATGAATCGAAACCGCAGCGTTAAATCAATAAGGGCCCGTGAGAGCGATGAAACCACAGCGTGAATCCGCCACAGCGAGCTGCGGTCGCTTGGCCATCTATCAACAAGTCCACCAACACACACACACACGCACGCACGCACGCACGCCATGCACCATGCGTACAGCTGTCGCCGAATCTCTCAGAGTACACACAAACGCGTTTTGTTTCTGTACATTTGGAATACAGTAGTGGCAACTGCAACAAGACCTGCGATGTTACAAACAACCCGTGGATGGATGCTATTGCAGTGTGGCAAAGAGAGACGGCAACTGCGTAGGCTATGTGCTATTACTCCAACCGGCATAAATACTGTACAACTGTCAAGATCTCCTGCAGAACAATGCCCGGAGAGGGAGAGTAAATTGCGTAAGAGGAGGTGGATAAGGAGAAGTAGGAGGAGAAGGAGGGAGGCGCGCGGGGGTGGGGAGGGGGGGCGTAACCCCTACTAGCGGCGAAGAGCCGCACCGTGGCTGATGATGATGGTGGTGGTGAGTATGATGATGATGATGATGTTAACGCTAATGACACGCAACCTCTCGGAGTGTCAAAAGAAAATACATCTGTGGCATGCAGGAGTCTTTTCCCCACCCCCCGATCCCCTAAATCCCCTTCCCGTTATGGAGGAGCACCGTAGGTTGGGTTACTCACTCTGGTTGCTGCCGCTGCCAGTCCCAGTCCGTTCGCGTGTCCGACAGCGTGATTGAACGAGAGCTAGGGTGAGCCGCGGGTGCATCCAACCTCCACAGGCACCATCCAGCGCTGCTGTCGCGGTAAGCCTCGCGATACCAGGCCCTTTTACAGCCTCCTGTGGCTGTATGTGACGTAGTGTTATATAGCTAAATGTTCAGCCCGATAGCGCCACCTTGTGTGAGTGGCGTGAAAAGGTCGGCGAAACTGATGATGTCATTTTGTATCGTGGATTGCCTTTTGCCTTGTTTCGCGCACGCACGCACACACACACACACACACACACACACACACACACACACACACACAGTCACAAGCAGACAAAGCAAACCGACAAATGTACACGCACACATAACCCTGCAAACACTGTCGTACTGTAGGCTGTGTTGAAACTGCCCGATTCACAGCGTATGAAGAAGATGGCGCATGTTGCGTTAGGTTTGTAGATTTTGTCTTCATCACCACACCTTTGACAACATTAAGAAGAATTCGATAGGCAACTATATTGTAATATGAAGCACAAACAGACGGTTCCGTAAAGGGGAACTTTATTGCACAAATACATCATTTAAAAATGCTGCGTTATTAAGAGTGCAGAGTGCTTACAGTACCTATCTGTCTACTCACACAGGGCTCATTGTGTCTCAAAGAATGCAAAAACACAATTAGATGTCTTGTAGATTTCTGTTTCATTTGCTGTACATACATTCTTAACATGTGCCCACCATGAAAGGGTTAACAGCGCTGAGGTGTCTTGCTTTGTGTGTATGCATGAGTGTTTACTGTGCATGATTATGTTTACTTGTGACATCTTTCGACATGTGCACGTGTAACTTTTGTCCGTTTACAAGTGTGTGTGTGTGTGTGTGTGTGTGTGTGTGCCCTTGGTATTCTGTGTGTATTGCCGCGTGCGTGCGTGCGTGCGTGCGTGCGTGTGTGTGTGTGCGTGCGTGTGTGCCCGTGCCCGTGCGTGCGTTCACAGGTCGTCCGTCTCCCCGTCAAAAGGCACGTTGTCCAGCTCCAGGTGGATGTGTGAGGTGTCCTCGCTGCACACCCATCCGATGGGCGTGCGGTTGAAGGAGGGCCGCGAGCGGATGTCGGCTCCCAGGCTGGGCAGGGGCTCTGGCTCCTCGGGGGCCGAGACCTCCGGAACCTCAAAGGTCAGCAGTCGGGAGGCCTTGTCGTACCCGCCGTAGGGCAGCGCCGTCCTGGGGATGGGAGATGAAGGAGGGGGTGGGGGAGCAACAATGAGCGGCTAGAAGCGATGTATCGACGAGAGACAATGGAAAGTCAATGTGATTCATCGACTTGAAGCGACGACAGGCGAAGTAACGGTTGGCGACACGAAGTGGGCGTGTACCGAGTTAAACTAGTCTCAACTCCAGGCGAGGCGATTGAGGCGACCACCAACGTGAGCTAAGGATACCGTTGATTGACAGATTGACTGAAACATTTCCAGATGCAAAAGAGATACCTACTGTATAGGCAACCCGTGTCTGGAATGTAAACAAGCGACCAAACTTTCAGCGACAAAGTGATGGGCGGATCGCTTAAGTGTGTCCGGGGCGTAAGGCTTTTGAGCATTTGAGAGGTACTGCTCCTGCTTTTGTAAAGGCTCACTAATCGGTGTTGTACTGTGTAGACCAAAGACTGCTACTGTTGTTATAATAGAGGAGTTGTCTGCCTGACCAGCCCACAGAGTTTTTTTTATTGTATTCATATGAGGCAAGAAAGTACAGTAGTTGTAGACTAAACATGCTCATACAGTATTATGTTACAGCATACATTACAGCATACACAGTACGTGTTGTTTAATCCTATATATGTTGACAGTAATAATACTGTGGTGCTAGTTAGCATACTCCTTTTAGCAATCACAGCAGCATATGGTTTGGGGACACAAATATCCACAATGTGAAATTACTGTATTCTGATCTCGAATAAAATGCATAGCCATGACTGTGAAACTCCATGGCAACAAAGCCAGGACAGAAACATCTCTGGTTGTCATAGCGATGGCAGCAGATAAGTAGTTTTATGCCTCACCACATGATACTGATCTGTGTGTGTGTGCGTGCGTGCGTGCATGTGTGTGTGTGTGTGCGCGTGTGCGTGTGTGTGTGTGTACCTGTTGAAGCTCTTGAACAGGGGGAGGTCCGGGTGGCAGTGGATGGGTCCGGGCATGCTGGCCCTCATGGTGGACGTTAGATCTGCGTTGCCCTTCATGGCCCGTTCCCATGGCGACACATACGTACGCACATACTCCTGCTTCATCTTCTTCTTCTTCGCCTCCTCATCCACCTTCTCTACCTCCACTGGGAGGAGAGGCGACGTCAGAGAATGTGCGTGTGTGTGTGCATGTGGATGTCATTTTGTGTGTGCCTGTGTGTGTGTGTGTGTGCGTGTGCCAGTGCGTGTGTGTGTTTACAGAATGTAGGTGTTTGTGTGTGTGCATGTGGATGTAATTGTGTGTGTGTGTGTGCGTGTATGTGTATTTTTAAAGTATGTGTTTATACAGAATGTAAGTGTATGTATATGCATGTGGATGTAAGATTGTGTGTGTGTGTGTGTGTGTGTGTGTGTGGGGGGGGGGGGGTGCTTACCTTCTATATTTGGCATTTGAGGTTTGGGAGGAGGAACAGGAGGACAGACCAACAGGTTCTGAAGGTTCTGCTGGAATACACACAAGAAAAGAGCACTGATCACAACACAAAACGCACGCACACACACACACACACACACACACACACACAGGATGCGGCGGTGGCTGTCACCATGTTCTCGTTGGTGACGATGAACTTCTCCACTCTCTGTTGTCTCATCCTGAACATCTTGGAGCCTTTGTTCTTCATCAGGGACAGCTCCTCCAACATCACATCCTTGGGGGTCTTGATCTTGGTGCCTAGGTCCAGCTCAACTCCCTCCGGATCAGTCGCGTCCTCTAATTGGACGGAGGAGGTCGACGAGGCAGAGAGGACACATAGGAGAGGAGAGAAGGGCGGAAAACAAGGGTTAGAAGGTGGTAAAAGGTCACACCGCTGTCAACAGGCTGGTGTAGCTACTGTACGTACGGTACATGTATGCTGCTAGCAAAGCTAACAATAGCATCGCCATGTGTGGAAGGGGGGGTATTGAACTTCACAGTCCCTTAGCATATTTCCATTTCATGTAAACAACCACGGTCACTCGTTCCAGAAGCTTGTGGAACATTCACAAGATCTATGTGTCTATAAATCTATGTATCTATGTACTGTATCTATGTACATTTGTGTTAGCCATGTTGCTTACACAAATGTACGTAATTTCATTTCCTAATTATGTTGATAAGACACTCTTAAGTGTCTCGCTCGCTTTAAGTGAGTTTTACAATAGAGTTTGCTTGTTCTGTTTGATAGCAGGTTGTGAGCCAACACACATGATCTGTAACATCTGGCTGTGATTTAATGTCACACATGACACAAAGACCTCCGTGAAGTTGGTGGTGATAAGAATGTGAGATAAAGTATTTAAATTCGTTTGTGCATGCAAAATAAAAATGTGTGCACAAAGGTTTTTTGCAATGTAGTGATGTCTTTAGCCTCCTATTGATTGTATTTAAATATCACGTTTATTAATTTATCACATTCGCATGTGCATCATCGTCTGTGCATCATCATAATTTTATGTAAACATATGATGTCATCGTCCTACCGTTTGTCTCACGCTAAAATGGGCCGAATCGCTCACAGGCTTAACATGTAAATGTAAACTTGTTATTTCTCTAATGCGCATGCATTTTTATTTTGCGTGCACAAACGATGCACAAACGATGCACAAGTGAAAATAAATACTTTATTATACTTTAATAATAATTTATTGTCATATGGGGCGCCAACTTCACAGAGGTGACAGGGAGTCCTTGCTGCTGTAAACTACAGTATAGGCTGAGCCACCAATCTGTGTTGAAACGAGGCTTGGCTGTCAAAGGGCTGGTTGGGTTCAAATCCTTGGGGGAGAGGTGAGAAGGTCACTAGGGCAAAGCGGTGTGACGAGGGGGGCATTTAAATGTCACACAGACCCCTTATGTGTGTGGGATGGGGGGTGAGCTATCAACAAGGCATTTATGGGGGACATCCTCGGCCACTACCCCCCCCCCCCCCCACCCCCACCTTCCCACCTCCTTCCCCCTTTCCCTACACCTCTCCTCCTCGACGGGGAGCCGTGATAGATTTTATTGCTCGTATAAAACGCTCCCCTCATCCGCCACACGCACTCCCATATCACTCTTAACAGCTGGAGCTCAGCCATAAAAGGCCACCCAGCGCACTGCACATTCTCACGTGCACCAGCGCACGCATGCCCATAGAGCTGTGAGGTAGTTGGCATGGCGATGCTGTGGAGAACTGTTACCATTAGCTTGTAAAACCAGTGTGTACTGTGTGTGTGTGCGTGTGTGTGTGTGTGTGTGTGAGAGAGTGAGTGTGAGAGAAAGGTAGTGCCTGCATTTACAGTACGTGTGTTTCTAAGTGTGTGCGAGTGTGCGTGTGTGTGTGTGTGTGTGACAGAGAGAGCGATGGAGGAAGAGAGAAAATAATTGGGTCCGCTGTGCAGAGTGAAGCCTTCCATGGGGATATTGATTAGCGTGTTAATTCAGACGAATGTGAAACTGGAGCGGGCTGCTGAGTAGGGGGAAAGGCTACAGACAGACAGCCAAGCAGACAGACAGCCAGGCAGACAGACAGACAGACAGGCATGCAGATATACGGATAGACAGGCAGACAGACAGGCAGCAAGGCAGACAAACAGGCAGACAGGCAAACAGACAGACAGACAGGCAAACAGACAGGCAGGCAGACAGACAGACAGCAAGGCAGACAGACAGACAGACAGACAGACAGGCAGACAAACAGACACATTGGCTGGCAGGTAGAGATAGGCACAATAGAATCCACACAACTCGGGTAAAGCCAATTGGTTGACTGGGCATTTCAAAAACATACTTCATACCAGACAGAAATAACACACAGAAATACGTATTGAGTACTTTGATTACGTAAATCTAAATTTGCTTGTTGCCAAGCGATGCATGTTTGTCAAGATGTACATGCCAGTGTTGGCTGTTGATACCTGTTCATGCACTTCATGCACCAGGGTTGTTATTGTATATTACCACGCAACTGAGGAAACCTCAGACCAATTTGGCTTCAGAATCTACTTAGACTATTTTCTTCATCATCCTGCAGTGTGCGGTACCAAAAGGAACCAAATGTATTCATCGTATCAGTAACAACCAAAAGTCCTACGTTTTTTTCACAGCTTTAAAGGTTACAGACCGTGAAAGGACATGTGTTTTGATGGCCCCATTTAACAGTACTTCCATTATAATTAATGGAGTCTCGACAACAGGGATCACCCGAAATGTAAACTACGATGTTGGCCACAAATGATTTTTAAAGATGGGGAAATTAGGTCAACTTCTAAATTGGCTGCCACTTCACCTTAATGCAGACTAATTCATGTCACTGGGGTCTCTTCGTAATAAATGATATCCATCCAGAAGATGCCTTATGCAATGCTGGGTTACTTAGTGAGTCCAGAATAGCGGGATGATAAGGATACTTGCGTCAATTCACACCCACAACGTTTGAACTTTTCACAATCCATGCATATTGCACAGCGTACTGCGGACACGCGCGCACACACACGTGCACGCGCGCGCGCGCAAGCAAATACACAAGCACACACACGCAAAGATTGTCCACAAATACTGCAACCTCACACAGAATATACTATATAGCACAGAGAGCTTATGGACTTATAATTAGGCCTGGCATTCACAGGGTTTCAGTCACACCAAAGAGATGAAGATATAGGTTATTGAGGGGGTGTATGGGCACCAGTTAAATGTTATGTGTGTGTGTGTGTGTGTGTGTGTTTGTGCGTGCGCGCCCTACCATTCTGGCTGATGTTGGACAGGTCAGTGATGATCTTGTTGGTCTTCTTCCTCTTATTAGGTGGAACCGGGGCTGAGAGAGGCATGATTTTCAACCTATTGGAGAGAACAGAGAATATCTTTACATCTATAAACTTGTTTTTATTTTATAACTGTTATGTCACTGAAGTTAACAGGTTTAAACCAACTTTACAAACCAGGTCCATCACCTAAACAAATGTCAAAAGTACATCTGAACAAACCAAAACCATTTCTCAAGATGATATACAGTAGTATATAGTTTACGTAATGAGTTTAAATTGATTCCCCCATTCCAGCAGTTACAGCATAACCTTGTTGGATCTCTAATTAAGTTCACCACACTTTGCTGAAGCACTGTAGCCAACAAGTCTCACTCCTGCCAGCCCCCTTGAGGACAATATGTGTTGACTGCATGTTCAGCTGGGGCCGGCAGTTTGACCCTGGCTAACGCTCACGTCGAAACCAATTAAATAGTGCTGTAGGTGAGGCATGCTATACAACGGGAGAGCAGGGTCCCGCCCATCGGGAGATGGTGAATGTAATTGCTTTTCTTCCGCTGTAATTGAAGCCCGTTTGTGAGCCTAGGATCCAATCCCGTGTGATCTATTTTTATGTGTTCATGTCCAACAGCTAAGTGTTGAGAGACTGCCGCCAGTGCACGACACACACACACACACACACACACACACACACACACATACAGTAAAGGCGACACACACACAAACCTGCACACACATACTGCACACACACACACTTAATTGTTCATTTTACTTTACACATATCAAAACGCACAGACGTGTCACTTGTAGGGAGACAGAAACACACATGCACGCACGCACACACACACATACACACACTGTCACGGTGGGAGAAAAGAAAAGGTGGGAAAGGTGGGGGATTAAAATGGCAGATTACAGGGGTTTGGGAGATGCTGGAAAATAAGTTCTGGGAAGGGTCCAGGGGAGGTATACACCATGGGGGTTTATAGCTGACGTTCTGGCTCCTGTTACCCTTCCAGCCATGGTCCGAGGAGCGTTTCCGTGCCCCGACGACGGCCTGTTTTAGCTCCAGATAAATCTCCAGGGGACAGCTGACAGGGAAAAGGCTACCAGTCAGCACATTCCTAAACACACATCCATCCCTACCCAAGTGGACCCGCTGCTGAAAAGATAGGCCTACGTTCCTCACTAACCGAGACCGGCTGGAATGTGTGCGGCAATACGGGAAAAGTGAGACATCGCTCGTTTGGCTCCCATTCAGATTTGTATGTGTTTTGTTTCATGTTCTGATTCACCAGATTGTTGTGGTGTTCGTCACACCATAGATGCAATACAAGATGATGCTTGTTATCCATCAATAGTTGTGCTTTCACATCTGTGATATCATATTGTGATTCTGATTCATAACTTATGAATATATATAGCCAGATATTGAACAGTACATGAGTACAATGAACATATTGTATGTACTGATAAGCCAGTTAGAGGCTTCTCGGAAAGGACGTTGCAAACACCTGTTCACGACAGGAATGAACTTCCCCATGTGGTCCAAACGAGGAGAACCAGAGCTATTTCTCAATCCTGTTGCAAGCGTTGCTTACAAGACAACCCATTTACAATACAGGCATGCACATTTATGTATATTCTGTTTACACATTTTGTTTGATGTCTTACCTAAGACGCAGGTATCTGCACGGACAGGAAGTTGACTTACAGTAGGCGTGTGTCAGAACAGAGAGTAGGCTCCCAGAGTCGTAGTCTTTCCAACTGCCCCCCTCTGTGCCCCAGAGAGAATGAACCCTATTGGCAGGGCTGCTACTGTGGTGGGGGGGGTGGGGGGGTGGAAGGGGGGGGGGGGGTTA
>JAOEGT010024445.1:0-10332 GCA_025447795.1 Speoplatyrhinus poulsoni
GCGAGAGAAAGGGGTGTACCTCCATGCGTTTAATGCCACCCACTCCTCTCCCGCCGTAATAGGATGCATCCACTGTGGGCCACCTCTTCTTGGGCATCCCATCCTCATCGTCAGACTCCTGGGAGAGCATGAGACAACATCAAGTCAAACGTATAGCGTTGAACGTACTAGCGTATTACGAGAGACCTTAACCTTAACACCACTACATGAAAAACCAGTTACAGTTAGTTTATCTTACTGTATTAGCTTACCGTTTAGCTAGTCTACATGGACAGTGCACATTAATCAACATTAATCAACATTCCTCTAAATGTGTCATTTTAGCCAACTGGCTAGATTTCAGTCCTAGTCCTAGATCCAGGACTTCTAGTGATTGCACAAAGGACACATTCCGGTATGATACACTTACTGGCTCAAGGGGAGGGGGTGGTGGTGGCTCCTTAATCACCTAAAGGTTAATAATAATAAATAAAACAGAAATAAACATATTTAATGCTGCTTAGCTGAAACAACCTTGCAAATATCTCAATATTTGTGCGACCGTAATTAGTAATGCTGCTGCACACATACCACAGTGCAGCACAGAGGCCAAAACCACCACATCAACAGCACAGCCAACAGCAGGAACAACACCAGCAAGGAGATCAGCACGATGGTCCCGTCAAACTGCACACACACGCGCACGCACACACGCAGGCACGCACACACACACACAGCAGTACATCAGCAGTTCATCAGCAAACACATGAACACCAAATGAGCTACGAGGTCAACAGATGAAGGCAGCAGAACCAATGGGAGGATGAAGGACAGTACTCACAGACAGAACAGAGGAGACCTCAGAGCAGAGGAGAAGGAATGGAAAATAAGCCTGGACGTTCAGAACAGACGAGGGGAGGGCCAGAGGGTGTAGCGCACCCTAGTGGTCTTGAAAGTGGAATTCGTGGGTTCAAGATGACAAATAAATATATGACACTAAGATGTGTCATTTTATGGTTTTGTGTGTGTGTGTGAGAGAGAGAGTGGTATCCATACTCACACATTCAGTAGTTGTGATGTGAACAGAGCTGGTGATGTAAGAGAGGCCTTCGTTCATGCTCACCTGCAGGTATATCACCCTGCAACACACACACGCATGCACGCGCACGGTGTATGCACAATGTTCAATGTATATATACAGTAGTATACTATATATATACAGTATATACACATTTAAAAATGACATGCCTGGAATATGTAAAATAAATACAAAAATATGATGATCCTGCAGCACGCACGCACGCACGCACGCACGCACGCACGCACGCACGCACGGACCCAATTTAATATAACTGCAAGGCAAATCTTTTCATGAAGCAGGTCAGGGAGTTCTCCACCCATAAACACACTCTAATGTGGAGCCCAGATACACAGTGCAGCAGAACGACGTGCTCTGTGCTGCTATCACCAGTGACCATCAGGGACTGGACTGAACAGGGCGGGCGACATGAGCTAGCAAGAAAACCATTATCTCACTAACAGGATCACAGCTGCAATAAAACGCCAAGCACACTCCAAGCACACCAAGGGCTGTGAGCCGGAGAAAAGGGCAAAGCCAAAACGTGGTCTTTGAAAGGAGGTATTATCAAACGACGCATTGTGACTTACTGAGAAGAACAAAATGCTAAGCCGGTGGGCGGTGCAGAGTGGAAACAGCAGACATCTGGACATCTGCATGTGAAGAATGGAGAACGTGCTTCTGTATGGTGGTTATGGTTTAAGTGGGGCATTGAGATCCAGGTTCAGATTTGCCGGGTGAGGGGCGACACCAGATAATTGTGGGAAACAGAGATGGAGGGATGGTAGAGGGAGGCTTTTTCCTGTTCAACATCTCTTCAGCATTGTCCCTCCCTCGCGGGACCCCCTGAGACCCCTCTCTGTTTTCCACTCACTCAACACTTGACACATTGTCCCCTCGTACGTCACTCACGCTGACGGGAGGTACAGGTGCCACAGATCTGCTCCTTTCTCCCCCAGCCTCTACTCCCCCCCTTCACCGCTATAAGGCAGAGAGATCTCCGCCCTTGTCAATAGCCAATCTGCTCACTATATGTCTTTGCCCCGCGTGTGTGTGTGTGTGTGAGCGTGCGTGCGTGTGTGTGTGTGTGTGTGTGTGTGTGCGTGTGTGTGTGTGTGTGTGTGTGTGAGTGTAGCTCCTTCCGGAAGGTTCCCGGTCAACACAGATTTGTGTGACAGCAGCTTCATTATATGCGACAAGGCTTGGGTGGCAGCGAGGATGTGTGTGTGTGTGTGTGTGTGTGTGTAAGGGGGGGGGGCTAAATGTGTTCTAGTTGGGGGCGGACTGTGGTTCTGTTTATGTTTCTGTACACATATACATCCATACATAGTTATGGAGGAAGATCTTGGTGAAGTCTGGTGGCTTTGGTTGTCAATAGAACGTAGGGGCAACTTCCTTGCGGTTAACCACTTCCCTGAAGTTTTGTATACAGGACCCAGCCCACCATAGAATACACAGAACACGGAGGAAATCGATCTTCACCATGTACACCTGACTTCAAGCAGGGGCACCCGTGCCTTTGCTATTAGCCAAAATGCCACTGCACTGCATTGCTCTCATCAGCCGGATGTTGGCCTGCTCTGTGAGCCCCCCCACACACGCACACACACGCACACATCTCCGGGAAAGGCAAAAGAAAACTGGCGAACAGGATGAGCTCTAACCGCGGTGGAAATGTGATTGACAGCAACAAGACAGACGATATCTGGGAGGTGTCTGAGGCCGCCGGTCAACAGTGTATTATTACGCACGCCGCTGTAGGCAGCCGGGACGGGAGGGGAAAGCTGGGCGGGTCTAGGACCTCTCCCATCCCAAGGTGTCTACACTAGCTGCCCCGGCAACCAACCTTCTGCTGCCAGTCTCCCACAGCAATGGATGATCTTGCGTTGCCCGGGCGCCTACGCTCACACTTTCCATCTCCCTAAAGTGTCAGACACGAATCGCAGAGAGATCCAGCACACACACGCACGCACACACGCACAGACTCAGCAACACACACGCACACACACAGGCTGTTCAGGAGGTGGTTCTCCAGGAGGCACTCATTAAGTCGTGCTCCTGGGTTGTGACTCCCGTCTGGCTTCGTTAGTCATGACAAACGCTGATTGATCACAGACACGCCACGACTTTGTTCAAGGGCGACAATCTTCTGTTTTCCTCGTTAAACTTGTGCACCACTGTAGAAGACTGGAGCCGGCCGAACACACGCGCAACGCAGGCAACTCAGGAGAGACACCGGTCCAGGGTGTCTATTCAAGACACTGAGAGAGGACCTAAAGGGGGCCAGCTTACCTCCCCACTTCTTCTATGACAGGAGCAGGACAGAGCAAGAAGGTGTCTTCTATCCCAACAGGCCGCTCGTCTGTATAGGGGACGTCACAATAAGAGCCATCAGATGAAGTGCTTGTTTGAGTGCCGTAGCAGCAGATGTTACATGCTGCTAGTGAGTCACTAAGGATAACACTGCTTTTTTTCCCCTTTTACATTCCTGTAGTCACAGACTCATACATGCTTCCCCTAAACCCAATAGATGTCCCAGTGGGTTCTGCTGCCTTTTATATTTGGAAGAGGCAGCCTGTTGTTGTGTAGTCTTTGATCCTAGCCATTCTGTTAATGATTATTGGTGACTACCATGGCGACTGAACCCTCCCGGCTACTCCCTTTTACAGTCCTAACACCCCCCCGTCCTCCCATTCAGGCACCTGATTGTGTGCATGTGTGTGTCTGACTCCACAGCCTTGGAGAACTTACCCAAAGTGTGCGTGTCATTGAGTTTAAAGCTGCAGAGTACTTGGTCAGTGTTTCTGGCATGGAGGAACCCGTTTCCTTTCACCACCACCTGGAACTTCTCTGAAGGAGGACAAGAAGAGAGGAAAATCTACAGTAGGTGACGACAGCCTGCAGTCACGCATATACATGTCACATCCTTGCTTTAACATGGATGTAATGAAGCCAATGTGTGTATTATCATTAAAAAGACTCTCATTTACCCAAGTGAAAGAGTAGACACTGCTGCATGTCCCATTTGTGTTTAAATGTGTGTGCGTGCATGTGTGTGTGTGTGCGTGTGTGCGTGTGCGTGTGTGCGTGTGTGCTACTGCCTAAGTCTGGTAATAAAGGCCATAACATGCTCCAATAGTGCTAAACGCTAAAAGTGCAGCAGTTCACAAATATCAGACTGTACATGCTGCGCTGTAACCAGAAGGTTAAGACTGTGTGTGTGTGTGTGTGTGTGTGTGTGTGTGTGTGTGTGTGTGCGCACATGCCTGTGCATGCATCTGTCTTTGACCTTTCAGTTGCCAGAGGCACTGTTTAAGCGCACTGGTGAAGCTTGCCAGCATATGTTGGCGTGTGCATGTAGCCGCTAGCTAGCATATGCTGCAGTGGAGAAAAAAAGCACTATCTTAAAATAGGGCAGAGTAGCAGAGCCAATGTAGGCCTGACATGACCTGTGGCACCATATTGTGTGTGTGTGTGTGTGCAGGTGTGTGTTTGCACTAAGGTTTCCTCCAGGGTTTTCCTGCCTAATAGAATAGGTGTTTGACACACCTTTAACATTTCGCAGTGCAGCGTAAAGATCACTGTGGGTCTGTCAGTATACGTGGCAGCGCTTCCACAAAGGTCAAGGAACATGCTCACGATGTCTGAAAAACAGACGTCATGCCAACCAACGGTGGTGGCATTTAGTACCCTTCAATGTTTATCATATATAGTTTTAGATTCCCTAACTATATTTAAAAATATATTGCAATGCACTGTAAAAAGTGCGTGTGTGCGTGTGCATGTGCGTGCGTGTGCGTGTGTATTCATGTGTGTGTGAGTGTGTGCGTGTGTGTGTGCGTGTGTATTCATGTGTGTGTGTATGCGTGTGTGTGTGTGTGCGTGCGTGTGTGTGTGTGTGTGCATGTGTGTGCGTGCGTGCATGTGCGTGTGTGTGTGTACGTGCGTGTGTGTCCGCGCGTGCGTGTGCGTGCGTGTGTGTGGAAAGAAGGGGGAGTGATGAAGTGTTGGCGGGGGGAGGGGTATGTCTTGTCTGAACAGGGCCTCTTCAATCATGTTAGTGTGAGCGGACAGTGGGCTCTCCAAAGGACGGGGTCAGACGTTAATGAAAGCAGCAATCTCCGCTGTCATATTAGATATGAGGACTAACTCTCACTGCCCACTGTGTGTGTGTGCGTGTGTGTGCGTGTGCTTGTGTGCGTGTGCACGTGCGCGTGTCAGGCCGTGTGTGCTTCTGTCATGTCTGATAGCGACGGCCAGCGCTCACCGTCCGGTCTGATGGCCTGTTCGCAGGCAGCTCCGTCTAGTCACTTCACTTCAACGTGAAGGACGTTTGCGTTTATGCGTTTGCATGTGCACGTGCACGTGTGTGTGTGTTGCTATAAACGCTGTGGGACAACATAGCAATAAGAGAGCGTGGCTGTCAATTCACCTAAATAATGTCTCTCCATGTCAGACGGGGTCATTAATTCCCCCCACCCCCCCCGGTGGGGGGTTGTTCAGGTCCTGACATCCCCTTCAAATATGTCTCCATATTGACCCAGAAACATGATTTCAGTAAACACAGCACCAGCTCTTACGGTGTGCTAGCAAGTGCTTATGACGCATGATTATAAGACCTTCGTCAAACATTACGACCTTCCTCAGTGGAAGGTCTTTATATAGCTCTAGTTGATTATATAAATGTCATTCATTATGCTATTTTTACACAAACGGCATGGCTGTAAACAATGTATGGTTAAGAAATGGCCACCCTTTGCGCTTTAATTGGGTCAGATGTAGATCTTCATCCCCTCTACTTTCTTAGTTCACTGACCATTAGAGTGCTCATCAATCGAATGCATTAGGCTGTTAGAGGACATCTGAGCTCATGTCTAGTGACACAGGAACGGGCCAATGCCAGCAGAGCACTTAATTATCACTGAGGAAATGATGGCTTGTTGTATGATGTATTTTTTCCCCTATTACATCCTAATATATTCATTCATACAGTTATTGCCTTATTTTTATTGCATAAAAGCATTACGTTTGTTTTCATTTCATTATTAGTTTTTGTTTTCATCTAATTACAGCTTTCACCTCTCTTCTCCCCTGTCATTCTAGCCATTAACATCATACCCACTCATATCCCGTAATGGGGGCTGGTTGTCTGGGAGCAGGCTGTAAATGCACTCTCGTAAGTGCGTCTTACAAAGGTCATGTCAAAGCTAATCCATCCTGCTGGCTAAACCCAACCAATAGCTTGGTTTACTTTTTTGCTTTTCCGAATGGAATCTTTCCGATTGAAGATTTTGGGTTACCTGTTTACATGGTGTGTCATCTAATCGGGTCTGGTGTTTACATGCTGCCTTGCAATTTATGGGAATAGATGTTAAACATGCACACATTATAGCTTGGTAATGTAACGTGTCCCGCTAGCAAAAATGATAAAACCGGCTAGCATCTAGTTGTAGGCACGTTGGGAGAGAAAGGCTATTTGTGTGACTGGTGGAGGGATTTGGCCTACGGCTCTTGACGAAGACATCGTACTTTACTCCCATTCACTTATGCGCGTGCCACAATTGTTTTGTCCAGACTTTGTCCAGACTTTGTCCAGACTTTGTCCAGACTTTGTACAGTGGCTGTGCATAACAAAATAGCCTACCAGCATCAGAAGAACAGAAGAATGCAACAATTTTTGGGCCTTTTAACCCGATTCCAATCGGAATAGTAGGGTCCATGTGAACGCAGCTAATGATCTCGTCCTGTTTAGTCTTACCTCAACTAGCAGATGTGTATCACTTTCGGATTAGTTTTCAATGTGCGTATATTATAAGTTTTGCTTGGTTGTTATCATTATCGATATTATTCTGCCTGTAAATGCCGTCAAAGGGCTAGAGAGATGAGTGAGGTCGAGGGGGCCAGAATATCTGTTTAGCATATAGGATGTTGTAAACTAGGCCAGCGGGGCGGTCATGCTTAAAGATTCACGTTTAATTCCTCTGTCCGACACCCCCAACCACTCGAACCCTCCCTCCCTTCCACACACACGCAGGGATGGAAGCGGCTATGCTAATTTCCCCCTGGCCGTGACCGACAATACGCTCCCTGTCAATCAGGGGTCATCGATTCAGCGTCCGAGCCCTGGCTGCACCCAAACCTTCTGTTCCGGAGGCTGCACATGTCTGACGCCTGACCCATTCACTCGTTTGGCTCATTTCCACGTACCTCCTGCGCACACACTGGAGGGCTCTGCTGCCAAAATCTCAATGCAGGACTTCTTGATAATCTGAGGGACAGGTTACAAGTCAGTTGAAGCGGCTCACTAAACCTAAAGACAGGAAGAGCTCTTTAGGTCTCTCACCGTCAGTTACAAGAAGGGTTTAGTGCTATAACATCGTGCTGCTGTTTGTGTAGTGCATAATTCATGTTATGTATGTGTAGAGGTGTATGTGCGGATGTCACACTGAGTCAATGATTCCCCTAAGGGCTTTGAAGCCTCCCCATACAGGAAACACATGTTCCATGGTGTCTGCTATGGTGGCCAGCTAAGAGAGACACATACAGACAAGATGATTCATATGGATTAGATCTGGAGATGCCTCCCATCACGGATCCTACACTGGATCCTACCTGTGTCTGGTTGAACTCTTTGATGCCCACACAGTAAACAATGGCCCCCAATGTCCTGGCTCTCTGTGCCTGTCAAACAGATGTCACGCATGCGATAGTTTGATATTTACGGCTATACAGGGCATTGAGGTGGCCGCTTGCCAGCGGCACAGACGACATGCATTCATCTCACCTCTCGCTGAGCCAAGTCAAACTGCCACTCGTTCAGTTCTCCGTCGGTCAAAGCGATGATAACGCTAGCAGTACCTTCGGAAAGCATAGCAAGAGTTACGTTCACGTACAGATACATAATATAGGTCATTATTGATAATCACTCACCAGTGTTCTCTTGATATATCTGCGTATTAGCCTGCATTTGCAAAGAAGTTCGAGATGCAGCCATTTAGATATGAAATTCATTGAACGTGAAAGGAACTGAATGCTGCGACCCTTACCATTTCCAAGCCTAGGTTCATATAGGTGTCTCCTCCCGGAACGACTTTCTTTAGATCCACCAGGCCCGCAGTGATCAACTCTCTGTGGAACAGAGCAGGTACAGTCTGCTGACAGATACATTGCAACAGTGGACCTCACACCTCTTTGCACAGCTCTAGAAGCATGATGAGTCTGACCGGATGGTAAAGCTGAAGGATTGTGAAACCCCCTCCCCCAAAACAAGCAAATAGCCGATAAATATAATGTTCTCTTAAGCACAAGGTTGATTCTGGAAGATTTACAAACTAAACAAAGAAATAAAACTAGAAGCCTTCATATATTGCAAAAACATTTTCCAGTCCTTGTCGTTTTTTAAAAGTGAAAAAGTGAAAAATGTCTAAAATGAACTGAAATCCATTCTCAGACCTACATTTAAAAATATGGGTAAGCAGAGCATCGGATTCAAAAAGTTAGTCCCCACATACAAACTGAGACATGTCGAGGCAGAAGTATTGAAATTTGGTGAAAACACCTATTCTCTGTCAGCTTCATGATGGCGTTTCCTCGTGATGAGAAGACAATGAAGGACATTCGTAACATGGGGCTGAAAACACACAACAGCCTTAAGTCAGTACGATGAACAGCGGACGTCTTATGGAGATGCGTGAATGACTAACCCAGCACCTGATAAACTTTTCAGCCAGCTGCTCCACAAAAGAGTAGATCTCTATCCAATGGTTCTTCACACTCCCAGACCTGGCCGAGACAGAACACACACATTAGATGAAGACAGTGACACAACGCCATGACAACCAAACAGAGCAGACAGCAGAGTATGCAGAGACATTCCATTTCCCTTAACCCAGATTGCCTGTTAACGTTATCTGCGCCTGCTCGTGTATACAGTACATTACATTACAGTATGCCCGTCTTCCTAATTAAGGCCTCTCCCAGGGGGGTTGCTAATGAGAGCTAATTGCTCCTGGGCCAAAAGGCTGAGGTTAGGCAGGGACAGATGTAGCAGTCTGCCTCTAGCTGGGACCATGTCGCAGATGATGGGTGTGTGTGTGTGTGTGTGTGTGTGTGTGTGTGTGTGTGAGGCAGAGCAGATGGTCCTAGTGAATGCAGCCAGCCTAACAACAGGTTGGGGTCCACAGAGTGAAAAGACTGTGGCATGAACAACAGACAGACACAGCGGTGACACTCTGCAGGGGGTGTATGCGTGTGTAAGCGTGTGTGCAGTGCATGTTGAGGGGTGCAATAACATCAGACAACAAGGGAATACAGCCAAAATCGCCGCAAAGGGCAAGGCAGTCATAAACAGATAAAAGTGTGCGATGCTTTAGCACTTGACTTCTTTTATGCTGCCTTACCATTTAGCCATTCATGCCTAGAGTGTTGTTTGGAACTTTAATGTCCCATTTCCCAAAAAGGTAAAGCCTGGCACACTTTAAAGCAGGGAATACATCAGACTTAACAATAGTGAGCAGAAGGGAAGCTTTTGTCAAACAGTAACTATCTGAGTAGAAACCAATTATACCTTCTTAATGGGGTACTGTGCAAGATCTATTGGTCATTATGGAATTGGAAGCATGTGAAAAACTCAAATTTAGGGGAAAGTACTCACATATGTAGTATAGATAAATTTGTGTTTGTCTTCCAATTTTAATTAAATCCCTCGTTTAACTCGTTTGACGTTTAGCAAAAATCGCTCCGCCATTATATTTGCATTCAAATGCATGCTATGCAACTGGACAACAAAATAATTATTTGTAACTCAGCAAAAAACTCAGAATTGCCAGGTATTCCCATTTAACCTTGCAAACCACATAAATATGACAGGCTTAAATTCTTTTACAAGGTTAGTAGCTATGTCTTCTGTTAAAAATGCCTTGTTGTCTGCATGTTAGCCTCTTGTAGCTGTGTAATTATGTTGTCTGTGGTTTCTGTTCCTATGTTGCATTACATGCCATTTTCTATAAATGATTTATGTGATGTTCTCGTTCAGAAAGGTGGATTTGGGTGAAGACACCCAACCAGCTTTTACTATTCTGTACACACATCTAGACACATCTTTAATATTTACTGTATGTGATGTAGCCTAATGATTGCAGTCCCTTTTTTCAGTTAATCTTCACAACAACAACAACAACAACAACAACAACAACAACTGACTATATTGTATTTGTGGGCTACTAGAGAGGCTGGACAACTGTAGCCTTGTATTTGGGGCGGGTTAACAGACCTCT
>JAOEGT010024455.1:0-24945 GCA_025447795.1 Speoplatyrhinus poulsoni
CCGGTCCGTGCAATGCCAATCAGTCCAACCCACCAACCACAAACGAGCATGCAGAGAAACAAAGAACCGAGCCCAAACACACACCCCCCCCCACACCGCACCACATACATAGCATAACACTCAAATCTGCTGTGAGCGACCAATACCATTAAGTGACTTAAAAACTAGTAAAAGGATCTTAAAGTCAATTCTGAAATTAACAATGGAGTGGGAGATTGGCCCTAGAATCCTATCAGCTGGGGCGGAACTGCATTCAATTTACCACACTGCTGTGAGCTGAGCCAGAAGGCAAAGATCTCGCTCTACCGGTCAATTTTCGTTCCTACCCTCACCTATGGTCACGCACGTTGGTTCATGACCGAATTAACTAGATTGCAGGTACAAGCGACCAAAATGGGGTTTCTCAGGTGGGTAGCTGTCTTCTCCCTTAGAGAGAGGTTGAGAAGTCAAGTAATCTGTGAGGAACTCGGAGTAGAGCCGCTGCTCATTTTTGTGGAACAGAGCCAGTTAAGGTGGTTGGAGCATCTGGTAAGGATGCACCCTGGGAGTCTTCAAATGGAGGTGTTCCAGGTATGTCCAGTTGGGAGGAGGCCATGGGAAGACCCAGGACTAGGTGGAGAGATTTTACTTTCAAACTGGCCTGGGAACGCTTTTGGATCCCCCAGTCAGAGCTGGCTAATGTGGCTCTGGAAAGGGAAGTTTGGGGTCCCCTGCTGGAGCTGCTGCCCTTACGACCTGACCATGGATGGATGGATATATTGTAGGTAATCCAACTATCAAACTACACTGTCTGGAGGTGGAGTATTACACATGCTTTGTCCCATATTGTGAATAATGTAATAAGTTAATTTACCTAATTAATGTAGCTTAATATAAACATTAATACAAGTGTATTTAAGTAGTGAAAGGAGAACTGTTACTTATATGTCATGTAATTTAAGTTAAAAATGTTGATGACATGTGAGACAGACGGCATTAAAGAGATTAGCAAGACTAGAGACTGACATCCCACGCATGCCTATTTACAGTTGTATTATAGAATGTATGTACAACTACACACAATGCACAGGATGTAATCATGTACTTTATTTCCAAAAGACAATATCAGATTTAGTTTGATTTGACCAAATTGAGAATGTAGGCATTGATCACCACATAAAAGCACAGCCAAGCATATTCAAATGGTGGCAGATGGCTTAAATTTTTTCCTTAAACAACATGACAAGTGAAGATCACAACATTTAAGTAAAATTATTGCAGTTTTCATTTGAATTATATTTCTACTTAAAAGCCCATCTGAGTAACGTTTACATCTAAGTGTAACCATGTTATTCTTGTACTATAACACAGTAACATGATGATTAAAATACATGCAAACTATGGCATCTTACTGCTGATAAGGCTTGTGACCTCTGACCCGGTCGCCAGAGGACAGGTTGGAAGTATGACTTCCCACATTTCCCAACTTGGTTTGGCTCCCCATCCAGGACTCCATGGGGCTGGGGGGTCTACGGACGAACACCCTGTCACTAGGAGTCAGTGAAGAGCCCGAAGAAGCCATCAGAGACTCATAGCGTGAGGGATGAGAAGCTACTGGTGGGTTCACAGTCTCCATCTTCAAGACTGGCTTGGAAGGGAGGGAAGTGAACGCAGATCTCGCCTGGGGACCTGAACTTTCACCTTCGCCAGATTGTAAATGCTCCAATTTTGGCTCTACATTTTTGCCACCGCCAGTGAGGTCCTGGAGTGATGGGGATAGACACAAGTTCACTTGAAGCCGGAGGTATACAAAGATTAAGAACAAATACATTGTATAGTATTTCAGGAAGTAAATGTGTGTTCCCTATATTGATCTTTTGACATTAAATGAATGAGGGGGTGAGACTCACCCCCTTGTTCTTGTTCTCCTTGCTGCTCCCAGCTGAACTCTGTGTAGCAGAAAGCACCCATTATTTAGACATATTTCCTCCCCTTCATGTCAGACATTTCAATCATACTTGAGGGAAGCCAGCTCGCCCATTAAAGATAGAGATAAAGATAAAAACGAATCCTACATTAGCTTTAACTAGCTAGGGCCTCCTGTGATTCTAGTCTGCACTGCTAGTAACATTATGTATCCTACAGTATTTAAACATATTACATTTTTATGTATCATATTTCCTATTTACATTTTACTTTATGGCATATATTATCATATTTTTTTTTGTTCTGTTTTACTTGTGAAGGTGCATATCATTACAACATTTTAAGATGCAATTCTGGTATGTAAGGTGCTATTCAAATCAAGTTTATTATTATTATTTATTTAACTGTGTCGTTTACCTTGTTCTTGAACGTATCCTTGTCACTAGAACTTTCAGATGAACTCGAAGATGAGCTTGAGCTAGTGTCCTGTCCAAGTGTAAACATGTCAAAATGTTTTGTATTGAGTAATACTGGGTATTACATTGTTCCCTTTATTTCACATGAAATCCATTTTTTACCTTTTTCTTGTCTTTCTTTTTCTTCTTATCCTTCTTTTTCTTTTTCTTCTTATCGCCAGTAGAAGAACTACATACCTGAACATGTATGAAAACAGTACATTGTGGGGTTTAACTCAATGCAAAACATTGCAAACAGTAGATCTATATTATCAATGCTTTGGTAAAGTAACTTTTGTTAACCTTTTTCTTGTCTTTTATCTTCTTCTTTTTCTTCTTATCATCACCATCACTGGAAGAATCAGAGGATGAAGAAGACACCTGTGGTGGTAGGATAGGTGTGTGGTTAGAGTGACAAATCTCCTACATGTCCAGCCTGTAGCATCCTCCTCCATATGACCATATTACCTTAAAGGTCATTCCATGTTGTCACATCCTAGTTTGAGTCTAGTACATTGTCTATTTTAATTTATTGTACGCAGTTTACCCAAACATATTCATTTTCCTTGGGTTCCTATTAGCAACACCATCCTGATCTTGTGAGCTCAGGATTGACTTTGCCACGAGCATCAGCCTGTAATCTGTCAATATAAACACTTCTATTATAAAGGCGGTGCTAATACATGTCAATCAAATGTCCTTACACACGTTTGGATTACCGTATCCTTATCTCACACAATCAGGACGTGTAACATCAGCTAGAGCAATGGAAATGTGGGTAATACTGTAGACGATCACAAAGATACAGTAGTCATAATGGCAGTAACTGATCAAACAAACTCCCATAACCAGTCCATAACACAAACACTGTACTGTAAATCTTCTCAGAAAAGTCCTCAATGATGTTGCCTGGTCTTCCAATGCAGTTCTAGGCTACACTGCATTTCTGACTGCATAGACGTGAAGTCATTGTAAATAGTTTGCAATGGCGGGAATGGCAGTTAGCTGGCATACTGTATGTTGAAAAAGACAGCTGACTACTGATTGGCTGACAAATGCTTTTGCATTGAGGGGTTCCGGAACTAATACTGATACTGCAGAAATATGTCAGTATGTTACCTCTTTCTTCTTCTTCTTCTTCTTCTTCTTCTTCTTCCTTTTGTCCTTGTTCCTTTTCTTTTCACCATAATCACTGTCAGAATCAGAATCCTGCCACAGAGCATGTTACTGTTACAATACTTCTTCTTTCTAGTTGGGTAGGTTGAACAGATAAAGCCAAAAAAGCTCACCTTCTTCTTCTTCTTCTTCTTCTTCTTCTTCTTCTTCTTCTCCTCCTCATCGTCTCTGTCTGAGTCTGAGGAATCATCCTAAACCAAGGACAGAACCTTCAGGACCCTGGACCATATAACTAAAGATTGATGACTTCATATGACCACGTTCAGTCTCACCTTCTTCTTATCCTTCTTCTTCTTCTTGTCCTTTTCCTTCTTATCTTTCTTCTTCTTCTTCTTCTTCTTCTTCTTCTCCTCCTCATCGTCTCTGTCTGAGTCTGAGGAATCATCCTAAACCAAGGACAGAACCTTCAGGACCCTGGACCATATAACTAAAGATTGATGACTTCATATGACCACGTTCAGTCTCACCTTCTTCTTATCCTTCTTCTTCTTCTTGTCCTTTTCCTTCTTCTCTTTCTTCTTCTTGTCCTTCACTCTCTGTAGATTAATCAAAACACATCAATCATGCTGGTGTGACAGGTTGAGCGTGGCTTGTTCTCTGCATTTCTGCCTTCTTGTCATCGTCACTGTCAGAGGAGGAAGATGAAGACGAGGTGCTGGGCCTCTGGGAAGCAGATTTACAAGTCAACAGCCTGTCTCTGGAGGTAACCCTCCATCTCATGTATACGGTACATGCACGAATATGCATAGAAAAGTGTATATGTAGTACATACTGTATGAGATGGATGGTTACCACCAACAATAAATATGAATACAGCTCAGTTTATGAATAGCAAAGACATTTAAAGGACCCATTGTAAACTGGATACCAGTTTTGAACTACTGTGACGGCTACTGATGAATGAGTTAGGTAATGACTACTAATCCATTCAGCCAGTTGATGGATTCTGGACAGCACCCAAGATGCCAGTGGTGAATTCAAATGTGGTATGTTCATTAACAGGCCCCCTTAATACACGGGAAGGAAAGGTTCTAAAGTAACAATCTAGGGGGTAACCTTCTTTTTCTTCTTCTTGTCATCCTCACTATCAGATGAAGACGAAGAGGAGGAGGAGGAGGAGCTAGAATCCTGCAGGGAGAGAGAGAGAGAGAGAGAGAGAGAGAGAGAGAGAGAGAGAGAGAGAGAGAGAGAGAGAGAGAAGGTTGGTAGGGCCGTGATCTATGAAGGCTACTAGCAGAGCTACGGTTGGTCAGGGACAACAACCTTAATCTGCTTCTTCTTATTTTTCTTCTTATTTTTCTCTTTCTTGTCATCCTCACTATCAGATGAAGATGAAGAGGAGGAGGATGAGGAGGAGCTAGAATCCTGCAGGGAGAGAATGAGAGAGAGAAGGTTAGTAGGGCCGTGAGCAATGAAGGCTACCAGCAGAGCTACGGTTGGTCAGGGACAACAACCTTAATCTGCTTCTTCTTCTTTTTCTTCTTTTTCTTCTCCTTATCTTCACTGTCAGAGGAGCTGTCAGATGACGAAGAGCTGGAGGAAGAGTCCTACATTTGGAGTAAAAATGTAAATGTCTATTGTCATTGTCTAATATTCTTATATACTGTATATAAGCAGGCCGGCATACTGTCCATAGTGGTCTGTTTACTTTCTTCTTCTTCTTCTTCTTCTTCTTCTTCTTCTTCTTCTTCTTCTTCTTCTTATGTTTTTTGTCATCATCACTGTCTGAAGCAGAATCCTGTTTCAGAAAATATTATGCACGTAATAATGTTCAGAACATATTACACGTGTATTTTCAATCAACAGGGCTATCAGATATCCCTGTCAGATATAATCATACTGAATGATATGAACTTCATGTAAATTATGCATTCTTATATTAATTTATTTGAGGACTGAAAGGATGCAGTATACCGTAATTTCCCGACTATGAACGGCACCATATATTAACCGCAGGTCAGTATTTTATGTAATTATTTTAAACAAACTTGTCTATGAACCGCACCTGTGCATTAACCGCAGTTTATTCAGTGTTACGTCATCGGGTTGGAGGCATTTAAAAAAAAAAAAAAACGGACACCGACCATTTCAATATATCGGTATGCGCTAGGCACTAGCTAGGCTACGTAAATTATGGCACAGTAGGTTACTATTGTTTGCTACTGTATTATTAACAAGCCAAGTTGCCAACAAACAGCACGGCAATATTAATATATATCTGTGTTGGCAGGAGATACGTGAACATGCTCAAGTTATGTGTATTTTGTGCAGCTTCCTACTCAAAGTAATACAGTAGTAAGCTTTGTTTGTGGGCCATTATGGAAAACCATGGGAAATATTTGGAGTGCGAATGAATCACGCGGCCGCCAGTCTCCGAGATACAATCGGATATATTATATTAACTTTTGAGGTGGCGGCGCAGTGGGTCACACATTTTCCTTCTTGGCTATAGGTATATGCTTCTTGACTTGTAGGCATGTAAGATAGCAAACAGCACAACCGAACCAACTGATAGGATTGTCATAAAATTATAATTTTTTTAAATCACGTTTCACAAGCTTTTACCATAGCCTACACCAGACCATACCAGACAGAGAATGTGTGAAATAGGCTGACGTGTTTATTTTACATAGCCTAAAGTTGGTATTATTTTTAAAACGATGTAAGAAAATGCACAAATTACTATATATATTAAATGTATATCATATTCACCACATATGTTGTCTTAATTCATAAATAAACTAGGCTAGGTTTATTTACATATCTATCTTTTGGTTCATCTACATGGTTTGTTTACTGTTCTGTTCTCATGGTTACCTCAAAACCAGACACATCACTTCTGTGACTCTGCAGCAGATTTGCCTTTCACATAAGAGGCGGGCAGGACGGAGCGCGGGATGCCAATTCCCATGTGAAAAGCCCTCTACCATGTCAGATTGTCCTGCTACCATAGCAAAAAGTGATAGTTTTGGATGTATAATGAATATCCCCAGATTACCTTAAAATTTAATTAAAAAAAATAGCCCAATGAGAGAAAATAAATGTAACCCTGTGTATAGACCGCAACCGAGTACTAGCCGCAGAGCTGCCGTCAGTTTGCAAAATCAATGTATTAACCGGGGTTAATAGACGGGAAATTATGTAATCCAGACATCGGGAAAACCATACCTTTTTCTTCTGTTTCTTTAACTTTGTTTTCTTCTTCTTGTCATTCTCCATCCCTCTTTCTCCAACATCACTCAGGTGAGTCTCTGTCCCAACAGGCTGTGCCTCGGCCCCACCTGCTGTCAGTACATTTTATGATTTAAAGAAATTATATGTTACAATCATTTCAAATCCTCCAATCATTTTACACATTATATTATTTGTAAAAGAGCTTTTTATTTATTGTCCGTTTTGTTACATTGTACCTAATGTGGTGCCACACTATTTTATTTTTATTGATTTGTGAAAGTTTCACATACCAGCGTGTTCAGGGACAACTTTTGCTCCATGGGTGCTTGGACCATCATACTCTCCATCTGCAGCACAGGGACAGACAGTCACTGTTTAACCATCTGTCAGCTAAACTTTTATAATTAAATAAGATCTACTCACCAGCAGCATTGGAAGCCAGGATGACAACATCTGTCTCACAAATGACCTCTTTATCTTTCTACAAAATGTAAGAAATAACTATTGTTGCTACTGTAGGTAGTTGTTATAAGTCACTCACTCACTTTTCCTTTAATTCCTTTAACATGAAACAAGCTGCTCTGAATAGTTTGTGTCATACTTAGTACTATACATAATAGTAATTCCTACAGTATATGCTGAATACCCCTATAAGGGAATGCAATCACACGAAAGCCTGGTGGCATAATAATATGTGTCAGAATGCCAGGAATGTATAAACACTGAAGATATATGTACAGTACATGCCTTCCACCAGTGTAAACCAAGGTTTTCAGTTGGTGAATTGGCATGTCTCACTTTGCACGGAACAAATGTACAGTATGTGCTCATACAGTGTTAGACGAAAATGTTGATACATTTACCTGTTTCTTATTTTTTTTCTTATCCTTCTTCTTATTCTTCTTGTTAAATGTTTCGCTATCAGAGTATGATGTTGAATCCTGTGTCAATAGAACATTACTGTATTTAATAGAAAATAAATCTAGGAAACTACTACTTCATTACAGTATGCATGTATACCAGAGCCACTATAAAGGAGTCTGATTAAACCTTCTTCTTCTTCTTCTTCTTCTTCTTCTTCTTCTTCTTCTTCTTCTTCTTCTTCTTCTTCTTATCGTCTTCACTGTCCGAGGAGGATGAGGAAGTGCTGTCAGAGGAAGAGGAATCCTAACAAATAGAAATACAGAAGTAATGCTAACTGAATTTCATTGTAAACAAATCAAAGCCAAACAACAATAAACTGCACAATACGGTAACTTCAGTTAAGACGGTCAGATGAGAAAGATGAAGGTGAATACTGAGCAAACATTTAATTGTGAGGTGTTTTTGTTAGCTACCTTGTTCTTGTTCTTCTTTTTCTTTTTGTCTTTCTTCTTGTCATCATCATTGTCTGATGATTTTGAATCCTAACAGTAGATCCCAATAAACAAATTACTGTAGGCTATTTCAAAAACAGTTGAATAATGAAGCAACTGTTGAGCTCCTCACTTTGTGTTTCAGCTCATCTTTAGAAGGAGGTTCCAAACTGCCATCAAACCCTGAAAACAATATTACCAGAGAGAATTTAAATAAACAGAGAGTTTCCAGTTTTTCACCCTTTACGCAGACAAGAACGACCCAGCGTTCCATGCATGTCAATAGGGAGGTCCACGGATTTCATCTACTATTTCACATACTATTTATTGCCCATTATTTATCTCTAGGGGCTTTAACTGGTATTTTCAATATATAACATTAATTTCAAACTACATGCAATCTGCTGCAAACTGTTTGCATATGCTATATTATAGCTATGCTACAATATCGAAGTTGCAATAATAACCAAACCAAAGCAACTAACTTCGCATTTCAGAAACAGCCGCCCTTTTTACAAACTCTAGTGTACAGAGAATGGTGAGATGAAAGTTCTGTGGGCGTAAATACGTTACTGAAAGAGGTCAGAGAATCAGCTGCCTTTTAGCTCGAGGCCCCTAATAGTCAGAGGCTCCTGAGGGCCGGGACCAGGCCCCATGTGCCTGGTCCTTAATCCAGCCTGTTTAACTCAAATTAAACTATATGAACATATACAACCTCTACTGTTACTGTATCTATATCAGCAGAAGGGGCAGGCTGTTTGAATGGAATATGTCAATTAGGTTTAAGACCTTTCAGGTTCAAACACAGCTGACTAGATTTTCTCTCACCAATCTCAGGTATGACTGCGGTGTAACACACACGTTTTTTCTTCTTTTTCTTCATCTCATCCTGCAAGAGAAAATCAATCATTAATAAACATTATTTATAATTACAGTATACTTACTATAACATATACTTTTGTATACTGAAAGCAGAAAGTACAGGGCAGAAAATTATGTGTTCCGTAGCAGCTCTCCCTATAGGCTCATATTAAAACATTATATAGACATGTCCTCATACAACTATATTATTAACCACGTTAGGAAAGCATAAACATCATTAGCTGAGTTTGGATAACAGGGTGTGGGTAAAGGATGGTGCTGTCACTGTACAGACTGAATTACCCATACAAACGTGAAATGCATTATATCTGGCAAATCAAAGTACTGTAGAAAACATGGGCACTGTACAATACTGTATATTTCAGTTTTTTCCTGTTTCTGTTATTATTAATGTCTTTGTTCGTATCTTCTCGTTAGTATAGTCTAGCTCTGTTGCCTAAACCTCAAAGCCTGTGAGCCACTTATTAACACTGAAATACAATCAAGTATGTAAATGGGAAATGGACTGCATTTATATAGCACTTATCTAACCATCCGGGCATTCAATGTGCTGTACAGGATTGCCTCAGTCACATTCACCCATTCACACACACATGCATACACCGATGGTGATGGCTGCCATGCAAGGTGTGACCTAACCACCAGGAGCGGTTAGGGTTAGGTGTCTTGCTCAAGGACACCTATCCTTGTAAGTATGAAAACTAGAACATTTTTACTTTTAATTAATAATTAATTATAAAGAATGTTGGGAAAGGTATATTGTCCATTAGCAATCTAAGCATGTACAGTAGCCTATAATGCTACATTTGTTTGCCTTTTTGGAATACAGACAAAAGCATTGGAGATAGGGCAGGCCAGATACACAAGGACCGCCTACAGTATATATAAAGGTATATAGTAGAACACTGCTCGGCTTGTAGGCTACATCCACACCCATGTTGGTTATTAAAGCAACCAACCAAATTATTACATTTCAATTATAGAAAAGTATGTTTGATATTCTTAGTCTTTATAATTATTTGTAAGTTCCTGTTGAAGATAGCTGCCCAGTCATCATGACTGGGTATATTCCTCTCCTAGCAGTACACTATCTGCTATCATATGACAAGAATTGTACTCAAATGTCCTGCCCATTGTTTTCCCCTGCAGTCACCCTTGATAGGAGAACTAGAGTTTGTACCTTTATGCTGATAGCGTAATTACCTACCTGCACTGACCATTAGCTAATGCTGCCATTCCATATAGTCCACTTTGGGTAACATAGAGCTGTTGTTGTGTTCATCCTGTCCTTGGGCAAACTGACCCATGCTAATCCCTCATGCTAACTTCAGTTCTAAGCTATAGCCTTGTCAGGGGTAACAGCAGGAGTAGTACCCCAGCATGACTGTCTTGTTGGTGTGGGAAAGCAACACGAACATAGAGAATACACTGCCAGGATTAAGGTGTTGACAAAACAGCATTCAGGTGGGTGCATCTGTGTTGAAAATGTAACAAGTAATAAACGTTTGTAAAATGTAATTACATTTAAACGTATTCAAAGTCACTTTACTTTGTCAGCATCGAGGATATATAACCAGATTGTCAATCCAATGGTTGACAATCAGATTCAATAGCAGCCTTTACACTAACAAAACAATTCTAGCAATGCTACTCAGGAAAAAAACGATTTACTACTACACAAATGATCTGTACACATATACTGTAAGTTGCCTAAGCTAAGAACAAGGCCTAGCCAATCATGAATACCTGTTGGTTCAAGAGTTTAGGGTTTCATTTCAACAGTGCAACCGGTGAGGTTAAAAGAGACTAAATTAACTTTTAACTACAATTTACCTCACTATCACTGTCAGAAGAACTGCTTGAAGAGGAAGATGAGGAGGAGGAGGATGATGATGATGATGAAGAGGAGCTGGAATACTGTTGAAAAAGGTGGCAAATAGTGAACACCTTTTATCGGCCTGTGTATGATAAAGCGTTCACTTTCACTTGTTACACTTGTTAGTGAAAGTGTTAAATAAGAGACTAAACTGCAAGATAATGACTCATGAATATCTCTGGCTGTCACAAACCACTGGCCAAGACATGGCAGTTGAAGGGAGACATTTTCAAAACCAATGATTACTCAAAAAGCACATGCACACTAGAGTGACACACCCACCCACACCCACACACAAGTATGTGTGCAAACATAAAGATATACAAGGAGAACATATGAGTCATATTTCATGTTAAAGTGAGAGTTGGTCATTGTATTTCAACACTAAGGCCACTGCACTCCCTGCTTGACTTGGTGTATAATTATATAGTTGTTTAATTTGTATTGGCGATCTGATTATTAAACGCCACTGTCCAGAGGTACAGTAGATAAAACATAGTTGTAGATAAAACTGTATTTTTATCTACACATGCATGGTTTTACCCTATATTTATTATACACATTAAGGCCATTCAATTCTAATTAAAATAAAGTTAACAGCTAGGTAGGAAAGTGAGGAAACTTCAGCTGACATTTAAGATGGTTTGCTGTATGTGTAGAGCTGGTTTGTTCTGAACTTGCCTTTATAACAAAATGCAAACTTTTTCTAGAATATTTAAGATAGAGTCGTAATTAAATAAATTGTGTTATTCAACATAATAATTGTAATAAATAAAAGCATAAAATCAAAAATAATATAATCATATTTTTCCCCGCTACCTCAACAGGTGGTGATATTGACACATAATCCCCCCCATCTCTCTCACTAACTCACTAATGCATGTATTTTATTTAGTAATGTTTCCTGTGAGTTATAGGTGTGTATGTACTTCAGCATTGAACATCCACGCTTTATGCTTTGGAAGAATAAAACACACAAGGGAGTGTGTGACACTCTTCGTGTGTATCTGTTGTGTAAACCTTACTGGCCCTGCTGAATATAATATTTGAATGCTGGTTAGTAACTGGGGTTTGTTAAGACACATACTTTCTTCTTCTTTTTCTTTATTAGTTTCTTCTTCTTCTGCTTTTTCTTCTCCTTCTCGCCTAGATCCTCATCCTCGCTGTCTGAGGACAGAGAACTGTCACATGAGCACAGGTCCTGAAGAAAGGTAAGAGGATTTAGTCTTGCAACAAGAATCACTGCATCCTAAAGAACAAGCTTTCTCCTATCAACCCCCCTCAGCTTTACAATATGTCCTCCAAACTGAATATTCAAGACCCAACATTGAAAGAATGTATCCAAATGCACCTGCACTGTTTGTCTGCGGGCGCGGACAATATAGGCTATTGAAAAATACAAACTCACACTATCCCCAAAAACAAAAGGATTTCTTAATAACAGGCTTTGAGGGTCGACTTGCATTTAGCGTTACATCACACAAGACATCATTGGTTTAGTTAAGGTTATGATTATAGGCATAAACCATTCATTTTCCCTACACGTGCTCATCGAGGAAAGACGTTCAAAATATTCAAGTTTTACATTCAAGAAAATGTTCCCACCTGTCCATCTCCCACTCCTGGAGGGCATTTGGGCCCAGTCTTCTCTCCACCCACAACACCCAGGTGTGGAGGTTCTTCTTCCTCAGCCGGGGGCTCCACACCACCAACCACACCTCCAACTGGAATGGATGACAGGATTACATACACACGTGATTAGAGTCACGTTTTAACTATTATTTCTGTAAAAACGTTAATATCTTTAGTGGTGATTGCTCTATATCTAGGGTATTATATAGACTTTAGAATAGTATGCGCTATGTAATCTATTTGAAACTACATTCATCTTATTTTTTTAGCTGAAAAAAATACTGCAGCAGCTTAAGTGCAGTATACAGGTTAGGGCATAGGCCTACTCACTTAAAGCACAGATAGTTGATGCCAAGCCCTGGGACAAAAATAACATTTTGCAGGTCTGTTTAGTCTACCTATAAGCCTAGCGACAGCCAATAAACTAACAATTTCATAACAAATAAATAAGTGAACGAATGGCTTTTGGTGCCGTTTTACCTGGCCCAAAAAAAACATTTATCAATAAGGCTACATTGTTTAAGTAGGATAACTGTCAAGACACCAAACCTGTAGGAAGGTCCATTCAGCTTTCTGCTACACGATCGGTAGCCTACGTTTGCGACTGTCAGACGTACCAGTATGTATGTGTAAGACTCACCTGGACTGGAGTTTTTATAGGTCATTGCTGCCCAACCCACTGTGATGGGAGTAGGCAAGTTGGCAACAGGTAGGCTATCCGGTTTTCTTGTTTGGTGAGGGTAAATAAAATCATAAAATGCATGCATAAGTAAGTTCGTTGCGAAATGTGTCATTGAAAATGACCAAATCAGCATAAACAATAACTGAAAACACTGGCATTATGCCTTTTGAAATTCATAGTGGGCACTGAAACTATTATTTGAAAATGTGTTATGCTGATGTGATTTTTTAATGCAAATCTGCTATGTTATTATTTTTTCACCCGTTTTTTTCGATGTCGTTTTTTTTATAAACCAGCACTGAAAAGGATTGACCGAATAAACTAATATAAAATAAAATAAAATAAAATAAAATAAAATAAAATATATAGCCTAATAAACCAAAAAATAGGCCTAGATTTTAAAAAGCAGCGCATACCGTGTTTCACTGCAATTGTAGTAGTAGCCTAGTAGTATAAGTAATACCATGTAATGTAATGTATAAAAAGGTCGCTGCATCGTGACCATCATGACCACCGACGTCATAGAATGTCTCTCAACACAGACCTTAGTTAACGCCACTGTGTGGTGGTTCCACGTTATTGCATAGCCTACAGTTCCTCAGTAGCGTAGCAAAAATCCGCACGTCCCCCGTCCCGGCTTGTCCCTTTCGAGTGTCCGTAGTATAGAGTGGAAGTTTTTGAGTAGTTGTGTCTATTCGATGTGATCGCAACAACTTGGCGTATCGAATGATGGTACACATTTCGTTTTGGGGTGGTTGAATGTCTAAATTATACGTCTTTACTTCTCAATGTTTTCTAAATATGAACGTGCAATGCTTTATACATTGTTTTGTAAATCGCTAAAGAAACGCGATGCCCTCGGCTGGGACAATGTCCCCATCGCTAGCCATGTTGGTGGCGTTGGGCAGTATATGCGGTGTCACTGGGACCACCCTATCGTGGCCAGTGTGTGACAACGGGAAGGTATGATTCAATATTTAAGTTAAATACAGGCTATATCTAACTTAATTAATGCATATTATATATTAAGTTATGTTTCTGTGCATGTGTAACAGCTCTCGGTAGAGAAGGACTTGTCCCAGGATGCAGTATGGGTTTGTCCCTTTTCACCCTGGCCTGAACCCGTTCAGGTACGGTAACGATTGAGTCATGTCAAGGATATTATTTTAGCTATTCACCCCTTTACAGTCGAAGCCTTTTGGAATGATCTGCTGAACTAGGAGAATTGCTAGTTTTCTGAACTAAGTAATGTTTACATTTATTTAACGTTTTGAACAGTTTGCGTGGATGCCAGTAGTAAACGTTAAATCACTAAATTATTTAATAACCAATAATTTTGTTGACTGCCACATCAAACATTATATGGTTGAATTCATCTTCACACTTATGTCTTCAAGATGGCCTTATCATTTATATGGTTAAAATGTGTTAGTAATCGACATTGTATTTCCAGCATCCCTGGCATTATCTTTAAAAAGGTCTGAGCTCACTCAGTCAAAAACATGTATTACATTTTGCTCTGCCTTCAGCTCCGTCCTGTTGACACCAAGTATGATCCTGAGGTCAGTCCAACACACAGCACAAAATGAAAAGTCTGTTTTTCACCACAACTTTTGACCATGCAAAGAGTAATATAACATTTAGCTGCTCTTAAATTGATGCATATTTGATGAATGCATTAATATATTTTCCTGTAAATGTCATGTTAACTTGTAGGCCTATGAAATACATTTGACTGCTTATTGTCAATGTCCACAGTTTTTACCTTTCAGAATCAGCATATCATCTGCAGTAACTGTGTCAAAAGCAAACACCCTCCTTAGTATTTGCCTTGTGGGTGTTTTGCTAATTAAATTAAATGAAATCTAGGGATTATAATGTCTAATATGGCTTGATTTGTTCTCACCTCAGCCAGCCAGGATGGAATGCATGGATAAGCCTATCAGATACAACCACAGACTTCCCAGCAGGTATGTGTGCAGAGGGAGATACAGTATAATTGGCCATGTATCACTTTCTGGATGGTAAATTGCATGTTATGCTGAATTTAATATTTTAAACATGCTGAGCATGTTAATTACACACTCACACCCACACATCCCCATAATTCCCTTCATTAGATTAGATGAAATAAAAGGCAGGGTTAGTCATTTTAGAGAATGCTTGCTAACTTTGAGCTCATATCAAAGCGAACCCTTAAGAAGCTCCGCCCCACACCATTGTGGTGCATTGTGAAGCAATGGGAATTGTTGTTGTGAGCGGTGTTCGCCACTTTGTTTATGTTCCTATATACGGAGCCACGGCCGTGTAGAAGTAGAGTATTATTTATTCAGCAGGCACAGAGAGCAGCGAAATGCGAGGGTGAATTTAACAAAAAGTGTATTATCTTACAATTAGCATACAATAGCGGACTATACCTTTTAAAGTGTTGCCTCTCTCTCTGTGTGTGTGTGGTTCAGTGGCGCATACCGACCAGTGAGGGCAGAGAGCGGCGAGTACTTGTATTGTCCTCCTCAGCGATGGCTTAACAATCTACGTGTAAGTAACCACAATTGACATGCATGGTCAGACTGATAATGCCTGCTCAAGGAACAGCAGGGTTTCTCTATATTACAAGACACATGTGACAAAGAGAGTTATGGATACTGCTTTGTGTATGTACTGGTGTGCGTGCGTGCGTGCGGTGGGTCATAATGTGTTGTGTGTGTATTTGTCAGCATGGGAGTACCGTGCTGCTCTACCATCCTTGTGCTCCTCTCCGCGAGCGTGTCCATCTGTCCATCTTAGCCTACTCCTGTCTGACAAACTACATCATCAGCCCGCACCCAGGACTACACAAACACAGAGTGAGGCAAAACATTGTATTACCGGTAGTTGTCAATATTGGAAATCTGCTAGCTAGTTCTAAGCTTAGTCGTTTAAATCCTGTGCCTCCCATTATGGGTGAATATGGGCTGGGTTGCTCTGCTGAGAATGCATATGTATGTCTCTTACGTTTAGCCAATAGCGTTGGTATCCTGGGGCCGTACTCTGGAGCTGTCTACCGTGACAGCCTCAGCCGTCTGTGATTGGCTGGAGACCACGAGGACAGGAAGTACACGTAGTGATGTGACCCCGACTGGCGAGTACAACTACCTGTTGACTAGGTCGGCTGAGCGTCATGCTAGAGCACCGGAGCACCAATACGCACTCACTGAGAAACTTTTATCGACGGGCGCAAAGGTATGCAGTCCTCATTTTGTAGGCTGTCCTGTTTTCATGCCAATGTATACAACCTTAAAGGGATAGTGTCTATCGTAGGATGTAGCAGAGCCACGTAGAAGGGAGAGTCGTGTCAACTCTGTTCACTCCAATGGACCGTGGTTTTCACAGCAATGGCAGATCGTGGAACCTCGTAACAGTTTCCCGGAAATTAGACGCAAATATGTAAAAATGTACCCTATATATTATATTGTAACTGTAAATTCATGCATTTATTGAGTACTAATTATCAAAAATTGCAGTTACGTATGTGTATTTATTGATTCAAATTCCCCACCAAGCACTTCCTGGAACTGTTTTGCATCTACATGAACCATGTGACCGTTCTTCCGTCTGTCTTCTATATGGCTCTGGGTTGTAGGCTCATTATGAAATGTCTAAAAGTGTTTTTCAAATCTCCTGTTTGTGGCAAGGTGTTTTCATAAGTAGTGTATACACACACAATAACTGAATATCTATAGTAACTGCCTCTCAAGTGTTTCTAGCAGATGTTGCGTCACCACTCTGTGTGCTAAGGATCTGAGGAACATGAGTAGACAACGTCCTCTATTCTAAACCCCAGCAGTCTGTGAGGCATTGCTGCCAGCACAGCCTCACGGATGCAGAGATTCACACGAGGAGGAGGAGAAGGCGCATAAGGCGAGACCAGAGGCCAGGCGAGGATAAGCAGCTACGGCCCAAACTCCACGTGCCTTCGCCATCGACCAGCGAGACCGCTGGAACCGCCCTCTGCAGGACCGGGCCCGGGGAGGTGCAGAGACGCGACAACACATCTGGAGCTTCCCCCAGAGACTACCTCAGCTCAGACCTCCCAGCACACAGGAAAGCCGCTCCTGAGCCAGCCAGTCCTGGGACTGCTGTCGGACTCAATGCATCTGGGAGCACACCTGCGCAACACAGTACAGATGTAGACGGGAAAGACAAAGACTTGTCACAGCACACGGACACCCGTGTGGTGAAACAGAACGCCTTTACTGGGGACAATGTGGCGCGGGTCACAGTGGAGGACCGTGAACTAGTAGATGTTAAGGGAAGAGAGCTGGAGAATTCTAAGCCGGCAGCACACTCTCCCAGCAGGAGTGACAAGACCGGAGCCGGGTCTAACCCTGCAACCCAGCCAGCCAGTCACCCCTCCGGCTGTAACCCCGAGGGCACCAATGTCTCCAGGCTGCAGGTGCGAGCTGCTGTGATAAGCAAGGGCCTGGTGCGAACCCCGCGGACCAATGAGGCCGTGTGGGCGGCCCTGGCGCTGGGCTCACTCCTGGTTCTTCTGGCGCTGTCCGTGCTCCACACACGGCTGTACAGGCACTGGAGAATCTCGCCCAGCCTCTACTGGCACGAGCCACGGCACGACTACGACACCGTGGCAGGTAGGTGGCTACGGCCGTCACACCACTCTGATAACATTCAACAGTTCTTAGGGTCCCTTATACAGTGAACCACTGGCCTCTTCTCATGTATGGTAGAAGCACTGTGTGTTTACACTTGCTCACAAGACTAAGGCGTCACTGATTTCTGTATAGTTTTTATAGTTAGTTGTGACTGTTTGCATGTGCAATTTACACAAATTTACACCCCTCCCTAAATGTACAATTTAAACATTGTGTGACAGTACAATATTTGACTAGAAAATTATTATAGTTCAGGTTTTTTTTTTGCCAGGCTTTCTCAAGGCATTGTTCATGAAAGCAAACGAGGGACATATGCTTATAGTAAGTGGTGTGAGCCAATGAGCTAATGGTATTGAATATGTCATCCACTGTTTGGAGAACATTCATAGTGATTTGGGCAATGCGCCTAAGCAAGAGTCTAACTCTCCATTGGGTTGACAGTTTTCTTAATGGGAATATGGTTAGTGATCCTAGCATTTAGCAGAACTCGTAGACTAGACAGAGGGGCTGAACATGTTTCCTCCTCATGGTCTCCTTGGTAAAGAGGTGCACGTGTGTCTTTGCTCCAGATGTGATCCGACGAAGGCTGAGGATGATAAGGAGGAAGAGGGGGGCGTCTCAGAGCAGAAGACAGGTGCGTGTTCTTCTCCCCAACTCCTCCGGCTCAGATGAGAGCCATTATGAACCATAGAGACTCTTAGACAACACAAGGACACATTGTACAGCTGCATCAAGGCACATGGTTTAAATCGCATGCGAAGTGGAGAGTGGACTGGACGCCTCCTCTCTCCATAAAAGCTGTGAATAGAGAGAAGGGAACAGTATTGCAGAATAATCTTTCTTTTATTTTTTACTTGCTGTATTATCTTACCTGTTATATTATTCATGAGTGAAGTGGACAGTACATAGCTTGTTAAACCTTAATATCACATAGGTAGAATAGAGTAGAACATATTTACCGGTAGGTGCTGCTTTTGTATTGCCTACATGCCATGGTGACTTTTATTCTAACATTTAATAATCACTAATTTCATCAGAACGTCACTTTCCTGTCAGACCTTATAGAGCTTGGATCTACTCGAAAACACTTCACACATACACAATTGCTATTGCACGCAGATAAGAGGGATACTACAAAGGCATGCAAATAAGAAAAACACAGAAGTACATTTAGCACGGCCTGGTCATCCAAAATTAGCTTTTAAATTACATGCGTGCACTAATTCTAGATTTTTCAATTGTAAACATTGATATTTTGTATTGTAGTATTATCCTGCAATGCTACTGGAATCTAAAAGTGCTGGTTAGCATATTATTATCATGTAACAGGGTAGTGTATAAAACTAGAAAGACATTTTACAGTATATGGCATTTGTATGCCAAAGCATTTTCTCACGCTATTCATGGGCATCCAGGTTTTAACAGCAGAAACCTTATAAAACTGTATAAAATAAATGTATAGTTGACATAACTGCATTTTGTTTCTTCTACTACATTCAATGCCCTTGTAGAGAAGATAACTCTGCCCCAGGATTTTACTGTATTGCATTATATTGATTGATAGTAATATTATTTTACCTCTGAAATTTTAGGATGTGAGAGAGTGTAAAAAACGATCAAACACAACACTGGCTGATGGGTTGAATGTGAATTTTGGTTATATTTTTTAAGTGAACGCAGGTGAAAGCAAGAAAAAGAACATAAAAGTGATTTTAATGACCTGGAAAGTCTGATGTGGACTGATCTTTCAGGGACAATAGCTGTGACTAATGTACAGTTACATTACTTCAGTTGTGTTACCATTTGGTGATTTGGTGATCATTGGTGACATGCCAGGAAATAGCTGTGTGCGATGCATTTATAAAGACTAGATTCAGTATCACATTCAAGGAGTGTGTGAAAGATTCATTGTATCAAGGCTTTTTCATTTAGCAGTAGCTAATTGAACATATACAATTATATTATGTCAAAATGCTACAGCTATTTTCTTTAATGACTGTCAATGAGATTTCTAGACATGTTGACGGTCAGAAAACCTGTCTGTTACAGCAAAATCTGAAGTGCCTCCAATAAGTGAATCATCCATAAGTACAGTAGACCTATTTAATTGAAGTGCTGTTTTGGCTTCTAAATCACTGGTTTAATGTGTTTTATGATCTACCCAAATATACACAGTATTTTAATCCATTGCATCCACATGGCAAGACCTACCTGCACCTTGAACAATCAATATGATCATTCCTGGTGACACATCTTGGACAGAACAAAAATACCTAAGAAATAATAAAACCCAAGACAATAATTTTATTTAATTTTTTTATTACAAATGTACAGCTTATGAGTTTCAATTACGATTGACCGTGTAAGTCATTGTTTCTCTACTTTATACAGTTTGTAACGTCTGTTAAAACTCTCCCATCGTCCTTCTCCCAAAGTGTAGAGCTGCGAGAAAACACAGGGACAGCAACAGTTAACAGTCCACAGTGCACTACCAAAGGCTTGATATCAAGAGTTTGTCTGTGCGCATACGCAAATTAAAACTTAGTTCAATGGCTGTGTGTGTTTTTTAAACATCTCAATGCATGAACTTGTGGAACACTTGCTCCACTTAATGCATGTAAATTGTGTTTTTTGGCATTGAAATATGTCACATTAGATTTAGAACATTGGCAGACTGTTGCAACGTTCACACTGAGACACTATGTAGTGTCCACTAAGACAGGGGTTCCCTGCTACTGACTGAGATGATAAACCAAAGTATACTTCTGACTGGTCCTACAGCCTCATCTCACAGCACATTAGATTCTACACCCCATGTACTTGTGCCCCTACATTGGACCAGCACATATACTAGCTGTTTATTAGAGCACACATCTTAATGGAAATTAACCAGTTTAATCCCACTTTGTTGTTCATGCATTTGATTTCTGAATGTACATTAAAGGTTTAGTAAGCAATTGTAAGGTAATTCACTTTTCCAAATTTAAATTGACCAATTATCTCCTCTCGGTCCGCGAGTAGCTGCCCGTTCTGTGCGTGCTGGGAAAAGAAAATGCACCTGGTGTTTCTGCACATCCCTGCCTCTTTAAAGAGGAACACTAAGTGGTGCAGACTGCACCACACAACAATATCCTAGCCTTCGCAATGCATTTCCAACATGTGGGACGAAGTTTCTGAGGGAGCACCCTATGGCATTGGAGCTGTTTTTCAAATATCAGAATGACTTACTATACCAAATAAACTGGTCTACTGGAGCCTTCAGATGATGTTATGAAATCTTCCAAAGTGGACGTTTGCTTATCGAATATCCTAAACATTCAATAAGTACAAACAATTTACATTTGAAGGTAGGCCATATGAGGATAGCTATAGTACATAGGGTGTCAAGATCCAAGAGTTGAGCAGAGATTTGGTGAAGGATCCCAAAGCCTGAAGCCAAACTTGGCAAACAAATAAACCGACATAAATACCTTTCAAACATAAGCATAAGATATAGCTTAATATAAAATATACCGTGAAAACATATTGTTCATATATTATATATGGCTCTAGTCTAGAGCTTGGGCAATGGTGACTGAATGGGACAAGTGGTTAAAAGATGATCTACTGGCCCGTGTGTAGATGCATGTATACGAATATACGTACAAGACTTCTTTAAACAGAGCTGACTGTAAACAAGACAGTCAACCTGGAGATGAAGATGTTGTGCAAACATACATTAAACAATTACACTATTTATCTGTCTTCCACACATTTGTTTCGACAGGGAATAAGGGAGAAAAAAAAATAAAAAAAATCACCCGGTCCTGTCGACGGAAGGATACTGTAGTAGACGTTCAGAGATTGGAAACTAAAATACATGACAAAAGCATATTAAAACGCTGAAGTATTCATCACTCGAACTGATTGTGGCTTTAGTTGGAATTGTACTTCTAACACAGAGGGAAAACAACAAGAAAAGGCTATACCGTCTATGTCTAAAGGAAAAGCACATTGTTTTGTTAGAGAAAATGAAGAGGCCGCATGAACAATTGATACTGAAAAACCTGTGGAGAAACTCTAAGGCGGGTCTTAACTAGAAGAGGGTGGTCCTTACGGCAGGAACTCTTGGTGTGGCTGTTCTGTATATTTTACTTGTTTAAAGATACACAAAACCATATTTGTTCAGCACAGTACAAGTAGCACTAGACCTGCAGTCCTTAAGTGCAGTATCTTAGTCGTAAAAACATTTGTTCCCAATGTGGTATCCCATTGGCAGAGAACAGTGAGAGGCATCTAGGAAAACAAGGTACCAACCTAATTTAACCTGTCAGACAACGTAGAAGCACATGATGGGTGTTTAAACCATTTCAAATAAATGACTTCTCTCCAGATATGTTGTCAAAAGGAGTTATAGCTTTTCATCAATGCAGCTGACAAAGCAGCCAGCTGCTTAAAGTATGTTCCTTGATAATAGATATGAAAGACCCCACAATGTGCAGTTAGAGTTAAGTCTATATATAAATATAGCTCTGACTGCAACATGGTGCCATGTCACATCAACCAATGAGGCTGGACATTTGACAACATGCATGGAACTAATGGTTGCAGTACCAGCCCTACTATAAAGCTCCATCCTGAAGCATGCACGCTCTCTCTCTTGCTACTGTAGCTCTCCCAAGGCTGCCCAGTCCATTTAAATAAAATAACTAAAAAATGTCTAACTGCCTGAAGTTGCAAAGGTACGAATTGATCGTCAAACTAGGCCACAACACCTGTTTGATTGTATATTACCTTGCTTGGCACAGTAAACAGGATGTGGGGCTGACTGAGATGACTCAACTGCTCCTGTTAAATCGGGCGAGTTGGAGGGGAAGCCGAGCGCAGCCAGAACGGTTGAAGAGGGAGGGAGTTGTTTGACCAGGGTTCGTGCCTTAGCATGCTGACGGACACTCAGGATGACAGAAAATCAAAACCCACCATCCTCTTCCCCTTTGGCAACTGCTGCATGGCCACTTATGCATCACCACATGACAGGTATCAAACAAAACGACTTTTAAAATACAACCGTCATTCGGATAATAACAGGAGTGCTTGAGGAAGTGTTAAGGACCATTTCACAGGATATTTTCAGAGTGTGTGTGTTAGGGTTCAAGTCCAACAGTGACCTAGTGTGTACTCCTGTACATATCCCTATTCCACTGAATAAAAAGAATATTTGACACATTGAAATAAACACACCGAAAACAATCAAGTCAAAAAGATAGACAGTAAGAATATCAATAATACAAAAACAAAAAAGAATGATCAAATATGCGTGATAACCAATAACAATAAATCACAAATATTCCAGTGTGTTTTGTTTTAAAGTCAGTCTTTTTTTTTTTCCTCCGGCGGGGGGGTGGGGGGGTTGCGTACAGACTGTCCAATCTGCACAATACCATAAAAATAAAAACTAAGGAAAACATGCCGAGTCATGCTGTGTGCCACCAGGCTGGGGAAGGTAGGGCAAAGCTCCTGGGGGTCAGCGGCTGCAAGAGGAGGTGCAGAGAGGAGGACGGTCTCTCTTTTGAGGTGCTGAAACCCTCGCACCCACTCCTTGTCACGTGGTGGGTGAGAAGAAGGGGGGATAGTGTTGGACATGGATGCATGGAGGGCAGGATGGAGGAGGATCATGTTGTTGGTGTAGCGTACGGTGTGGGCTTGTCATCTTCGGCCACGGAGCGTTTGTGGTGGCCAGAGGTGGAGGGAGGGCGGCTGGAGGGTGAGGATGCACCACTTCTCTGGACTACTGCAGCCCCACGTACGCACGCACATACACATACACACACGTACGCACGCACGTCGGGGTCGGCCACATAGACGCACTGCGACTCGAGGCCGGCGCGGGACGTTTTGTCTGCCGCCACGCCCTTCCCTAGTTCTCCCCTACCTTCACTCAGCAAAGGCACTAAAGATATCCACGCCCACACACACACACACACGCACACACACAAGTGACCTCCGCCCTGCAGCATCCCCTTCTCTCCCTCAAAACTCTACCTTCCTATAATTACCACCTCTCTCTCTCTCTACCATCATTCCTCACCCTCACCCTCACCCTTCCCCCTGCGTCCAAGGCCCCCCCATCTCTCTCGGCCCCTCTGCGCGTCACTTCCTGGTCCTCCCTCCTCCGCCCGTGCGCTGGTCGATCCCCGTCCGTCCCTCCCCTCCGCAGATAATCACTGCTTCTTCTCTCGGGTGGTGATGGTGACCAGCTGCTTGGCGGCCTTGGCGATGTCGTAGGCACACTGGATGACCTGCTGCGTCAGCAGCTGGTAGTCCACGGCGGGCGCCGCCGGCTCCGACGGGGCCGCCTTGCGGCACTCCACCTGCAGGCGCGAGGCGCTGGAGGCCAGCAGGCGCAGCGAGCCATACACCGCGTCCAGCGCCGGCCGCTGGGGGAGGGGCGGGGCGGGAAAACAAGCTCACAGGCCAGAACCAGACGTGGTACCAAGGTACCGGGGCAGATACAGTAAATACACGCACGCTGTAAGGGGCGGGAGCAGACTTACCTTGGGAAAGAGAGAGGCCATCTCCGTGACAGCGGAGTGGATCTTCTCAGAACACGGGACAAAGCTGAGCAGGAGAGGGACAGACGTATCTCAGTACAGACACACAGACACAGACTCAGTGTGTGTACATGCGAACGGCTTTTGAATGACGCTGCCCGCCTAATATGAATATATATCAATTATAGTTATACGTATATATGCACACACAGAAGGATTCTTGCTTTGTTTCGCTGTGTGGGTGCTGGGTGCATCACGTAGCTTGTCGTGCTCAGTACAGAGCGCTATCAGTAAAGCCCCTACCGTTAAGTAGAAAGAGCTGTATCTCTCTTTCCCCATGACCTGTTAAGCCCCACTGTTTGCCTCCAGCGCTGCAGGGCTCGTCAAATGAATATGCGCGTGATGCTAAGGTTGACATGTTACATACTTCATAATTCACGTGGCCTTTAAGACATACGGCTATACGTGTAGAACAAGCGCGCGGTGGCAGCCTATCAGGCTAGCCCTGGTGCACACGATGAACCCATTCGTCCTTCCCACGCGCTGTACCTGTCGTGCTTGAACTCCTGCGCGGCCCTCAGGAGCTCCTGGATGTTCTTGGTCACCTGCTCCGTCTTCAGTATGAC
>JAOEGT010024456.1:0-10332 GCA_025447795.1 Speoplatyrhinus poulsoni
CATGAAAAGATATGCTCACATATTTGCAAATATGTGAGGGGTGTACTCACTTTTGTGAGATACTGTATATATACACACACACAATAAAAAGCCTCAATCTATACTAAATATATTTAGTATACAAGTATATTTTAGAAACCTCAATTATCTACGAGCAGGGCTCCAGACTAACCTTTTCCACTAGTAGCACTGGTGCTCCTTATTGAAAATTTTAGAAGCACCAGCACAAAAGTTAAGCGCACCACTAATCAACGTAACGCAGCTCATTCATATTTTTCAGTGTTTCGTCTAGGTCATATCTTTTGCTGGTGTAGACACGATTGGCATAACAGCATAAGGATAAAACAAAACCCTGAAGATATAACTACAATAATATCCAACAATGCGTCCCTCGCAAACCCATATTACCTACATATCTTAACAGGTGAAATGAATACTGGTAGTTGACCAAGTCTGGAGTGTAACTGGAGAGCGTTCGATGTAGTGATGGCCGTAAGCCTGGAAGCCGGAGTTTAGTTATCCAAAGCACCACCCGTACGTCAATACAAATGTTACAGCCAAGAGGAGAGAGCGGACAACCGTTCATATGAATGCAGTAAGCGGACAGCTCCACAGATTTGAGACTTCATGAAGCAACAGCGCGGCGGTAATAATATATCGTGAACATATTTACAAGTTGCACTGGTGCGCCTAGTTATAAAATGTAGTCTCCAAAAATGGTCGCAAAATGCAACTTATTTGTCGCAGTCTGGAGCCCTGAAGAGAAAAGAGTAATTCATATGTCAGAGTTAAAGCGTTAATCTTTGGCATTAAGTTGAAATGTCAATTTTCCAAGTTTCCATCTCCAAATTGCTTCCTGCTGCTGTGGCCCTGGAGCGTTACCAGTGGCCTGACGGTCATTTTGGCAGTGGGTGCCCAGGACCACTGGTCCAGAACACAGTATAGTCCCACTGACGTGCAGGTTGTTCTGCTAGCAGTGCACACCCGCGGTGATAGCAGCAGCACCCTACACACCTTCCCCGCTGTCCGCCAGGCCCGCGCTGGGGCTCCGTGCCTGGCCCAGGGCATGCTGGTGAGCGGCAGCCAGCCTCCGGGCCTCGGCCAGACTCCCCGCCACCCCGGGGCTCTGGAGCAGCTTGCTCCGCTGCAGGGCCACGCTGTAGTCGGGTGGCCGCAGGTGGGCGGGCCGCGGGGGGCCGTCCTGGAGGCCCAGGTCCCCTAGAGCCAGGCCCTGGTAGCCTGGAGGGGTGGGAGGGGGAGCACGATAACGCTCGTCCTTGGCGGGGGATGTGACACAGTACACTGGACATGGAGGGGGTGGGGGGTGAGGTGGAAAATAATGGGATAAATCAACAAGATGTCTCACAGCACACAACTGAAAAGAACGGAAACAGACGATAAAGGTGATGGGATGAATGAATGGCTGCTGCAGACGCTCTGGCCGGCTATAAAGGGCTTTCAAATGGCTTTCTTGTTATTGGCATGTTGCATTGTGTGTATAATGTACTGGTTTAATGTTAAACAAACGCATACATAAAGCGACGTTTGGGCCTGTTTTACATAATCACCTCCACAGTCTCACGGGCTCAAGAAACCAAGGCAGGGGACCTTAAGCTCTCCCTGAAGGACCATGGATGATGTGACAGACTATAACTCCTGTCCCTTAAGCAGTCACTTAGAACAGAACAGGCTCATTGTGGAGCTCAGCCCAAGGTTTCTCAACTGCCAAGGTAAACTATGTTTATCTTGACAAGTTCACTAAACTAAAAGCAGCAACTTAACTAGAGCAACTGATGTATAGATATACTTTAAGCCATTGTTAAGACGTCGCAAACGTATAGAATTTCTGTTGTGATTAAAAAGTTTAACGCTACAATAATAGGAAAACAATTAAAGCGTCACTGTTTTCAACTAAAGAAGCACCTAGTCTGCTCAAGGTCTTCTCCCACAACCATCTACAATACACACACAAGGAGGGTCAAACATCCAACAGAGCACACACACAAAACAGTGCTCACAGGGACTCAAAGTGGCAACCCCCCCCCCTCACCTATCAGGCCCTTGTCTGTGCTTGACGTCACTGTTTTGTAGGCGGGGTCTGTGCTCTGGCCTGCGTCATCACTGGTGGGAGAGGAGGAGTTGTGAGAGGCGTGGCGTCGCTTTATCGTCCCATAGTTCCCCTCGTAGGTGTCCGACAGCGAGCCGGACGACGCCCAGCTCTGCCGCGATTGGCCCGCCTGCTGCAAGTCCCCGACGTGTTGCCTAGCGACGTCCTCTGCCGCAGCAACAGAGGCGGAGAGGTGCGCGGGCCGGTAGGCCTGCTGTAGGGCCTGCATCTGGGCGTGCACGTGAGCGTGCCCGTGGATGCCGTGGTCCCAGGGCCGGCAGGAAGACACGGGCAGGCTCTGGAAGGAGTCGTGGGAGTTGGAGGAGCAGGAGGTCCAGCTGCCGCGCCCGCTGTCCCCCACTGAGTCCAGGGAGGTGTGATCCAGGGCCAGCTCCTCTGTGGACACGGAGGAGGTGACGGTGGAGGTGCCGGTGGAGCCACGCGACGCGCACACACCGGGCAGGGGGCAGGAGCTGCTGAGGAGGAGGGACACACCCGGTGAGGGACAGGTGATACACTTGTATTGACCATATACTGGGTGGAAGGGCGCCCACTCTGGTCACGAGGTGGAACTGCTTCTGAAAACGATCTCACCGTCTGGAAATAACTTTATCGTTGCTTTTTCTTTTTTGTCTGTTACACTGTATAGAATACAGTAATACAGAACAGAAACAACTAATAATATTAAACTAACACTTATTTGACAATAAAGTCACCATATGAAGCTTTAATATTCTGGATCATTCAGTTTGCTTAGTCAAGTCACCGGGAGAGAGAGAGAGCAAGAGAGAGAGAAAGAGAGAGAGCGAGAGATAGGAAGGTGTTGAAGGTCACTGATATGCACCAACAATAAAGATATGAGAGCGGGTGAAGAAGCTATGTAATAGAAACCCAGACAACAACAGCAAGACACAACAAGAGGAACACCGACAGGCCAAAGCAATCCACTTGCTCCAACATTCAGCCTTCATGCCTTAAGTTTGTCAAAGTTAACATGCATACTTTTACAGAGGATGTGTTTGTGCATGATGACAGTGTTGACAATTGTTGTTAAGGCTCAACATGATACAGTTAGGATGAGCAAGGAGTTAAGGTGTTACCAGCCAGACATCTGCTTTTCTGCTACGTGCGTTTATATATTTAAAAGATCATATATATAAAGATCATAAATGTTTCCCCATAAACTATAGCTTGATTAACTGCCATAGTTTTACAGGAAAAACCACTCTGAAGGGAAGCAATATTTCATAAAGAGGCAGATGTTATATGGCATAGCTGCCGCGGTAATATAACACCAGAGAAATATACAGATTATTGGGTCTGTCTGTATTTTACGGCCTAACTTTAATGAGGCAGACTGGTCTGAACATATAGGAAGAATAAACATACCGCAAACAATACAAATGACCTGTTGTTTTCGCAGATGGCATGAAAAGCCTGTCTATAAATAAATAAATGAATAAATCATGATATAAATATCTAAACAGTGGTAACAACAGGGAAAAGAGAAGTCAGATGCAAATATAAATGTGTTTATGACTCCCTGGCGATAGCGTTCTAATGAGTGAAGGATGTATTACTGTAGAAACCCACATGGGAGAGTTTGGATATACAGTTTGCGAATGTGTTTTTGTGAATGTGTGTGTGTGTGTGTGTAAGCGTGAAGAAAATAAGAGAAAATAAAATAATCTGTGGAGGCATGTGTGGCTGTAGGGAATGTTTCCTTTGTGCGTTTGAATGTGTTTCAATGTGTCTGTGTTACTCTTGTAGGCCCATGACACTTTCAGTCCATAAACACAAATATATAAAATGTGTCACTCTCACACTCCATCTTTCATTTACCTAATGACAGTGCCGGTTACTTGATGCCCTCTGCACATCCATAATTGGCAGAGGGCTGCCCTAGAGCATTATAGTAACAATACATTGACAGAGACGGCAAAGGATTTGCTGTGATGGGTGCAACAAGGGTTAGAACTTAGAATAATTTATTTGGACATATTTTACCCATTCTAGCTAAATTAGTCAGTTTTACTCGTTTCTTTGCTCTAACTTGATTAGCTAGCTGACTGGGAGAGGCAGGATAGGTCAGTGTTTGGCTGCTTACAGAAACTGGGGCTGAATGTAAAAAAAAAATAAATAAATAAATTGTTGAAGACCATGTCAAAAAGATTTAAAAATAGGCCCAGTCCTTTCCGGTCGCTTTAGACGACACAAATGACATCACTAGAGGAAAGAACCTGGCCTTGTACAACGGGAGACCTTTAAAGGCCAGTATTAAACCCCAGCCTTACCTTGTGCTAGGCTGGCTGCACTCTACGGGGTTCATCACCGGAGGGTGCTCATGAGCAGCAACAGCAGGCGTGCTAGTAGCGGCAGTAGTCAGAGTAGCATTAGAGATGGTGCTTGTAGCAGTGGTACAGGTCCTGCTGCTGCTAATACACCTGTCCTCTGGCACAGGAGCAGGCATGGAGTCCACAGAGCAGATGCTGGATCTGGAGGAGATCTCACTGTGGCTGGAGTCTGACAGGTTGTCCACCTTACCGGGCGGCAGGACGGCGTAGCCTGCAGGGGTGAGCAGACGGGTTGGACTGTTAACCTCCAGCATCCAATCACATTACACCAAGAGAGAAGGACACAGAGTAGGGGCTCCTTCTAACCAATCAGCCGGCTTTTAGACATAGTGACAGAGATGACAGATGTTTTGTTGAGGTTACCATGTGCGTGTACAGTAGCTTACCTGCAACGGTAAGTTACATGGTACCTGGATCAACACTGCGCTAATATCTGTCAGCATGAAGTCTAGGGGAAGTCTGCTTCTACATTCCATCCATCTCTACTGTACAGTAGCTGCCTTCCAGTAGATGTATCAGCTATAGTAACCGGTAGTCCTATGTAATAGCAACACTTTTCTGTGGATTGGTGGGAGGAAAAATGGAGCCTATGCAACACTTTTAGTTTTATTTCAAAACCTTTGAACTGTTAACATGTCTAACTCTGTTGCAAAAGTAATTTCAAGTAGATGGGTAAATTCAGTGCTTACATAGAAAACAAGCCAACTCTATTATCATGACATGTTAAGAGGTTACAGTGCTCTGGTCAAGTTCCCAACAACTTATCTTAATGTGCCGTGCTAGCTAACTAGAACTAGCATCTAGTTCCTGTAAAAAGAAAATATAACCACAAATATAAAAAATAATACTGTTGGAGCCATAACAAAAATAGATTTGATCATTTTGACATTATTAGGTATAATCATTGTAAACATACCTAAAATAAATGTAACAGAACAGAAAATATAACACTGAACTGAATGCTTTTATAGATGCATTGTGACCCAAAATGTGGGCTCAATATATGTATACTTTTGACCAGAACTGAGTTCAGTGATGATAATCTGTGTGGCAGGATGAAAGGCTACAGAATAATACCTATAATACCTGTACGCATCACTTTTCATTGAAATGTACACTCTTATGTTTACTCTTGGATTGTTTTCAGCATTTAAAAATGTAGTTAGACTAACTGTAAAGTGTATTGTATACACATCCCTGCAAGAGGTGAACTGTGTCACGTTGAACCGTCAGTCAGTGCCGACACAACCTCAGACAACATGCGTTGCGTTGTGTAGAACCCAATAAGGGTGCTTTCATTTGCGTCTATGAGACATACTGTGTATCTGTGGCAGGGCACAGACCTAAGGTGCTTAATCTGGAAAATACAGAGACACCCCCTGAACATCCTTCCACTGACAACTATTAGTGTTCCTGCTTCACCACTGCTTATAAGAACCCAGTGGAACCCATGGTGGCCCTCTTGGTCAGGTGGTCTTGTTTCTCCTGTCCCTGTCCCTGCAGAGCCAGAGGAAGGGGGTGGGGCTGACTGACCTCCTTACTCTCTGCTCTCCCAGACAGGGTTGCTGTGCGACGTCGCTCGTTGGGCAAGGCACCACCTGCTTCCTTCCCCTGGACTGACTCCTCTCCCTCAGTAACCTGAACGGGGACCTCAGCTGCCTGGGACACGGGGACTCTGGAGGTCTGGGTCTAAGGGGGCTGTCTGACTCTCCTCCTGGGCTGAGGGGGTACTGGGCTTGGGGGAGAGACAGCGGGACCACCGCCGCCAGCCCCGCCTTCCCACGGAGGGACCCGGGACTACACATGGGCTCTCTAGTCCACCTCCAGTCCAGCCTGCCTGTTCCTCTCAGCGGGGTCAGGCCCAGTATGCCCTGGGCCTCTAGGGGGTGCCGTCGGCCCCCATGCCTGCCTGAGCCTGTTTCTGTCCTGTCCAGCTCCTCTCCCTCTCCTCCTGCCTCCTCCTGCCCTGCCTGTTCCTCCAGCGTTTCATATGCCGCATGGCCCTCCTCTTCCTGCCTGGTCAGCAGCAGGAGGGTCTTATGCAGGAGGGGCCCACCTATGCCGTAGCTGCGCGGGTTGACGGGGCCGCCCGCCTTGGTGCTGGCGTCGCTGGTCAGCGACGACGACGAGCCCGACAGGTTCATCTGGCTGGAGTGCTGAGACTTGGGCGCGCCCCCTGCTGGTGGACGGGATCCAAGCGGGATGTGGGAGAGGAGAAGAAAACGGAACAGAAATGGAAATGGGTAACAGACATGTCACAGCAGAATGCTTCCAGGACACAATTTACCTTTCCTAAATGACATATTCATATTTCCCAGTTGAATGTATAGCTTGGCATTAAAGATTTGACTGCTGTGACATGCCATCGTATTATGACCCAGTCATAATATTATGGATCATAAAACCACAGCAGTCAAAGAAGACTGAGGTTATTCAGGTGTAGGTAACACCACCTAAACAGGGAGCCATTTACCTTTGCGTGGAGAGCATTGTGGAGACACCGTAGGGCTGGAGTGAAGGGAAGAGAGGACAGACACTGTGTCGTCCGCAGGCCTCTTGGTATGCCACTCGTCTGCTGTGCCGACCGGGGGCTTCTTCACCACCTGGGGGGAGCTGGAGTCTGGCCACAGGGAGAGAAGGAGAGGCGTAAATAAGCCTGTGTGTGCTTAACATACAGTAGCATGTAGATATTAGGGGTGTAAGACAATATTGATACACCTGAGTATCTCGATATTACGCTGCGCGATACTGTATCGATTCTCTAAAACGCTATCAAAACATTTTGGAATTTGTAAGGGACCATGCACAAAATACATCACCCTCAAAAGAGAGGAAAGATGTTTGTTACCAGATTTATCTTAAAGCTCATTTCCATCTGCAGTCCCTGAGAAAGTTTACATAAGTGTTTGTTATTTTTTACAGCGGCGCCACACACATACTTTTTTACTTTGAATTAATTCAGTTTTAATCGTGATTTAAATTTTGGCTCCTAATAATTATAGAAACAATATAATTGAGAGAAAAATATTATTTTGCACATTACATTTTGCAAGTAAACGCCAATTACAGGGTGAAAAGAGAAAAATCAACATGAAAAGTATTAATAGACCTTTCATAGTTGATTTCACTGATCATTTGTTTCACTGTTTAGGTCCACACAAGTCAATAAGTAATCGTATTAAAAAAAAAATCTAGATTTTTTTAATTTAATAATTTCAATATTGACCAAAAATCATGATCGTTACTTTTTCCATAATCGCATGCACACACATGGCAAGCTGTGCGCCTTAGGATTTTAAATATTACTGTCTTATGGTATTGAACTTGTAACAGCCCGATGCAGTCTATTTACTGGGTGTGCACAGCCTGCAGCAGTCTACGTACTGGGCGTTCCAGTGTCCTTGGCAGTGCTCTTCTTGCGTAGAGGGTAGAGGGGCACCTGCACCTGCAGCACCTGAGACACCCGGTTCTGAGTCTTGGCGGCGGGCAGGGTGGAGCGCAGGGACACCGGGGACATGTCTGCCTTGGTGGCCCGCCTCTCACTCAGGGTTTTGGACACTGCACGCACACACACACACATAGGGAAGTTGTGGCGCTTCATGCAACTAGTAAATAGCAACAATCAAATAACAACACTGACTTGAATGGGGAGCTATGGTGTTTTCTACATGACATCCACTAGATGGCAGTGTTGGGCCATTATATCCTCTGACCAATGGTCACATTACATCACTAAAATGGTTTTCAGTTGAATCGCAATGCATTGCTGTATCATTGTCCAAATTAAAGCACACACATTTATTGAGTAGCCTCTTACAGTCTAAATTAATAAACTAATGGTTGTATCATTATCATGGATTAATGGATTTTTATTATTTATTACAATATTACAATAAGTTTATTACAATTTACTGCATTCTTATTGTATTACCGGTTAGTCTTGGCCTCCTCCGTTCATTAGCACTATGCACACGCGTCGTTAGGCCTGGACATTGAAGTAATAAATAATTTTGTACTATCCCCGGTAGATCTGGCAACCCTGCTGCCAGATAAGTTGTGAAGGCCCCATCATCGCTCAGTATAATTATGAATTATTTAGCCTATGCCTAATTTGTGTGTAAGGAAGAACACGAAATAACTCAATGTATATATAAATCATATAAACCACCCATCCATACTTTGCAATTGCTGGTTAGTGTAGGCTATGTAGGTTTACACACACAACAAGAGAGGTTGGTTTAAATGTAAAAGTAGTTTCCTGTTAGTGACTAAATGTGTTCATATAAACCTTAAACCTTATCAACTTTTTCACATTAAATAACTAAAATAAACTCTGCATCAGTTAACATTAGACTAAATATACTAGAGAGCTAGAGATAAGTGGTCAACAACAATTATATGATGGAGAAACAAGGAACGAGAGAAAGTACAAAATATGAGACAGACAACATATTACCTAAACAGTGATGGAGACACAAGGAAGGACACAGAGACAGACACCAAATAGTCAAGGAAAGATAGACAGACAACACAAATGCTTAGATGAAGACACCAACCAATTCCCCAAAAACCCCACCCCAAATTACCTGGTTGGAACTAACTGTTGTATATTGAATTAACCATATAAGTCAGTAAAATCCAGTATTTTACACTCTGTGTTTTGAATTGCAAACTAAATCTCAGCAGATTCATTTAACACATTAGAATAGAGTAATCTTAAAAGGATATTTCATCTACATTAGTCAGTTACAGACGTAGCGCAAAGCATTGTGGGACAGCGCGTAATGCGTATCTGACGCAGAGCCGGGCGTGTACCGGAGGAAGGGCTCAAGGACTCACGGGTGCTGTAGGACGGCTCACACTGCAGGGACATGTTGTGGTGCTTCTCCTCGTCCGCCTCCACCGTCAGGTTGGACAGGTACTGCTTCACCTTGCGCGCCATCTGGGCGTCCTCGTACAGCTTCTTGGCGTTGAGCAGCGAACTGCGGCGCACACGCTTCTTGTGGGCGCCGCCCTGGACGTCCAGCATGTTGGAGTTGGTGCTGCCCTGACTGAGAGACCTGGGTGGCAGAGGGAGAGAGAAATGCAGAGGACAGATGAGCCCAGGAGAAGAAGCAAAGGTGATGAAAAGAAAGGGGGCGGAGGAAGAGGGAGAGTTGGAGGAGGCGCGTAATAGAAAGAAAAGGAATAAAAGAGGTTGGTATAAGAAACGGGCAGAATAAAACATTGGTCAGTTCAATGGCAGAAGTCATTTTTTGTTTTATCTCTCCTACAGTTGCAGTATGCGTGTGTGAGTGTGTGTGCTAGGGCGTAGCAGGATAAAACAGGACCATGCAGGAGGGTAGGAGACAGCTCTAGCTGGCGTGCCATGCTGTAACAACAACAACACCACAGCACCATGCTGTCAGATGGGAGGCACACCTGGCTTAAGTATAGGCTATTTGATATGGGGGGGTATTATGGCAGGATGCAGCTACACAGACATGCCAAACCTGGGTCAGGAAGTCTAACTGCGCTTTGGCTTACTTAACTGGTACTACCTGATACGGCTGGGCGATATATCCATATTTAATTTACATCGGTATATATTCAAACGAGAGATAAATTTAGACAATATTGTTTATATCGATATAGTTATACCGCACCTTTTTTCAGAGTAGCCAATGAGAGAGCAGATGCTGAGTCACATGAGTCACATCAATTCCCATTTCTGACAAACATACACAGCTAGCCAGCTAGTATTACAAGGTACCCTGTAATCACAAATGTGGCATTATAGATGCAATATTCACAACTTTTCCATGTAACCATGTACAACTACAATTAAGTCGCAAAAAAAAAAAAAAAGTCACAATTATGTTTGGTTTGCTG